>JAGXJF010004324.1:0-287145 GCA_019208055.1 Stipa capillata
TCGGTTGTAACCAAATAGGAAACATATCTGTTAACCCGATCCGGACTCTGTAACCCTACCCCGGCCGGCTATATAAGGCTCGGTAGGTGTCGACGAGTAAACGTCTCTAGCGGTGGTCCGGATGGACCCCCCTTGTTGGTTCGGCCTGGGGCGATATAGAGTTTTTCTTATGAGCCGGTGGTGGCGTTTCAAGGATGAGGGTGGTTATGATGCTTGATGCCGGAGACACGGGGACTTATCCAGGTTCAGGCCACCCGGAGGTGTAATACCCTACGTCCTGCTTGTTTTTGTATATACGTGTGTATATGGCCAGTATGATCAGTTACAGAGGTGCACACTGTTCTTCTTCTAGCTCTAGCCCGGAGGAAGAACGGTGCTTCTTTGATAAGGAGTAAACTTAGAGAGATCTAACCTAGGAAAATCTGCCAACCCTTTGCATGGACCAGGCTCTCCCCTTATATACTCGGGGGAATACCACATAGGTCGGCAAAGGAGAACATGAGATATAATTGTGCTGTAGACGACGTGGGCGCTACTGGAAGCGCCCATACCTTCATTTAATGCCCACTTGAGACTTTCGGCCGGGCCGTCGCCTCGCGGTGTGTCGGAGCAGGGGCTCTGACACCTTTGCCTTCGGCGGGCCCCGCGGACGGAGACTTACGGGGTTTCTTCTGACTGGGTTGGTAAGACGTTCTCTCGCGGGCCCCATAGGTCAGCCTCTCATGCCGCGCAACTGATCGCGCGGCGGCGTCCCCCATGGGGTAAAAAGGGTTGACAGCGACAGGGCGTGCGGGGCGGCGCGCTTGGTCGGTCAAAGAATCTGTCTGCCCGGGCCCACCCCTCAGAGAGAGAGAGAGATAGCTCACAGAGCTTATCGCCTGCACCGGTGGGACCCGGCCTGGTCGTCATCATGCCCTCACAGGGCTTTGGGTTCCCCGTCGGAATGACAGGCATTAAATGCCTCCGCCAGGGCGGAGGCTTGCTGGAGAAGCTTGGCGCCGGACGACGTGCATGGACGAGGGCCCCACCAGAGGACACGTCATCCCCCGGGCACTCGGTCCCGAGTGACCCCCTTCGTTAGGAGGGGCGCCAGTTGTCTTCTACGCGCCCCTGAGCAACCCCGAGCGCTCGCGGGAGCACCCGCTGGGGGGACCGCGCGGGGCGCCTTGGAGGGGGAGCCCGAGGGAGAGTGCTCGGGGGGCGGACCCCGAACGCTCCCCTGGGCCCCGCATCCGCCCAGATGCCGTGCGCTCGGGAGGGGACCCCGAGCGCGCCCTTCGCCTTCTGGGACGCCGAGCGCTCGGGGACGGATCCCGAGTGCTCGCTCAGCGCCTGGGCCGTGGAATCCCGGAGGCCCACGATTCCTTCTGGTCGGGGAGCCGACTGGGGCTCCGTACGACGATCCCGGGTGGGGCCCAAGGCCCCAGCGACCGGAGCGCCACGCGTCACCCTCTGCGGTATCTGGTTGGCCTCCGCCGGCGGTTAGGGGTACCCTGGGCCCCATTCCGCCGACAGAACCAGAGGTTTGAAAAACCGGTCTGAAAATGTTTAAACCGGCTGAACCAATTGCGTCGGATTCTAAAACCGAGTGGACTGCACTAATTACGCTTTCCGGCCAACTTAATGTGTCTTTGTGCTGTCGGAAACGGAAATCAGAGGGGCGCCTTCACTCCATAGAGCAGCCCGGGTTCTTACCGTTTGGGAGTGAGCTCCCAAACTTACCTCGGTTGCTTGGTTTAGGACAGGGCGGCGGCGGCGCTTCGGGTGAGGGCGGTCGGCGACGAGGTTGTCAATCGGAGGGGAGTGGAAGCTCAAGGGAGGGAGGCGGGGCTCCGGGCTCGGTTCCCTTGGCTAGAAGACCTGAGGTTGCTCGGTCGGCTCGGACTGAGGTGGAACCGAGAGGGAATGGGGGAAGGGAAGCTCGGGCGGCTGGATGCGTCTCGCAGTGAAGATGGAGGGGACCCCGGGAGGCTTGGGATGGGGATGAAACGCTCGGTTGCGCTCCATTTATAGGCACTCGGGTCCGGCATGGGGAGCATCTGCTGTGGCCAGCGTGGTCAAAGGCTGCGACGGCTCAGCGTGGTCTTGGGCCACGGCGAGGCAGGACAGGGCTTCGTGGCGCACGGGGAAGAGGGTGGCCGTGCTCAATCGGCGGGCGGCGCGGCCTCGGGCATCGGGTGCATGCCGTGGCCATTGATTAAACGGTGCCCATCAGCGAGCAGTGCGGGTGGATCAGCGGGTGGCGCGGCATGGTCTCGACGGGCGGCGCGGCTTTAGGTCAGAGCTCGTGGCGTGCTCGCTCCCGAGGTGCAGCGGGGAGCTCTCCCGAGGCTCTGCAGAGGCGGTGAGCTGGACGTCGATGAGGTGATGGTTCAAGGAGAAAGGTGGCGCACCGGCCGGAGTTCCCGGCGAGCTGGACGACGCAAGCGGCGGCGGGCGGCATGGCTTTGAGGCAGAGCTCGGTCATGCGGATGGGACAGCTCCGGGGGAAGCAAGGCAGGGCAGGCTGGCTGGGAATCGAGCTGACGTCGGGGCATGAGATGGCACAAAGGTCGGGGCTCTGGACGACGGGCGGCGCGGCCATGTCGTAGCTGGCATGCCGATGCCAGCCCCGGGCGCGTCCAGAGCATGTGCTGGACCGGCATGGCGTGCTTTGGCGTCTTCGGGCACGGAATGGCTCACCGAATCATGTCACAGGGGTTCATGTACACGTGCTAGTACTCACAGAAGTGATTTGGCAGCTTTGGCTCTGATGTTGTGAAGTCAGGAGGGAATCCAGCTGAGACATAGCTTGACTTGTAATGTCCAGGACTAGAGCCAAAGGGTAAGGGACAAGGGAAGGGCTGTTGTGGCCTTGAACGTGTTGGGAGTTACTCAGGGTCAATGATGTAGCTTGACTTGACGCTTCTTAAGTTGATTTTCTCATCATTTTATGTGGTGAATTAATCCCCACGTAGGTGTTCGATACCTACCATTTGGGACTTTTACACTGAACGTGATTATGTTTTTGTATATTCGGAATCGTGAGTAGGCTGTGGCCATCGTGTAATTTCCTTGGAATTTTCTGAACTATATTTTTATAGGTTGCAGTACAATGCCTACTTCTGCCCTAGGATTTGTTATTTTCAACTGTTAATATTTTTGAACTGGGCATACATATTTTATTTTATGTCTGCATGGTATATGATATTAGGTTGTTCCATGTATTTATTCATAATTATTGGGGAGGTCGAGGAGTGATTGGCTTCGCGATTAGGGCTTTGTCGGAAATGGGAATTAAATAGGGAGGAAGGGTTCAGGTCGAGGGGCTAGGGTTCCGGGGTACGGTAAGGTGGAGGGGGTTATGGTAAGTCTCATGGATTCTCTCCCCTTCACTCCGGTATACTCCGTGGTTTACTGCAGGTGTGCGATGTTAGGGTTTACTGCAGGTGTGCGATGTTAGGGTTTACTCGGATTAGGGTTTAGTCGAAAGAAGTGCTTGTGTGTGGCAGAGTTAGGTGTATTGTATGCATGTTAAGTTTAGGTCATGTCTAACACATATGCGATTATGCCGGTAAGCGAGTTTATGAAAGACGGGGCGTGACATCCACTCCCTATCGATCAGAGAAGATGGTGTCGCCAAGGAAATTCCGCCACAAGTCCTCATAATCTTCAACAAATCTTTATCTTGGATGACTCCTATCATCCAAGCCATTAAGTAGAAAACGCTCATGAGTACACTACACAAGCCAAAACATTACCCGCGAAAGCAAAAATGTACATCCTACTCGATGATGTCCTCTACAACAAAGGAGTCGTGACCTTGCTGAAGTGCATCTCAAAGGAAGATGGTGCCAACCTCTTGCTCAAAATTTACACCGAGCTATGCGGAAACCACTTGGCACTAGGATCAATTGCAGCAAAGGTTTTGATGCAAGGCTTTTACTGGCCAACCATAGTCGAAGATGCCATGAGCATACTCCAAAAGTGCAAGGCATGCAAAAAAATGGCAAAGTCCATCCACGTGCCATTCTCAATGCTTAAAAACATCCCAATTACATGGTCATTTGCCCAATGTCCACTGTCTTGGACATTTTTGGAACATCTCGTGGTACCTTGTCTCGAGGGCGAACCCTGGGCTTGTCTGTTGAGTTGCCCTTCTTCTTGGGACGAACTAGGAGAACCGTCGCGCGCCATCTCACATGTCCAAGTTAAACAAGAAGAAACATCAGCGTAGTTCAAGTAGTACAAAGCATGAAGGAGTCGTCAAAACACCGAGGAAAACACTATAGAAAGAAAGACCAGGAAAAGGGGAACAAGCTCAATGGTGCCTCTTGTCCCCCGCTTTCCCTAAAATCAATGGCAGCAGGCATGTGCCTACCACGGCTGCATGGCCCGCTTCCAGCTTTGGCCAAGCCAGGTTGCTTGGGCCCAACACATAGCGTAGCCCTGTGGGCCGGCAACGTACTTGTGGCCTCCCCCTAGTCTACTTGGTTGGGCCTACACCTGCGTGCGTGGCTGCGTTGACCTGTGAACAACATTCCACACCGTGAACCAGCCTGCCCAGCTATTGGCTCACTTGGTTTGGCCCATAACAACCTAGAGGGGTCCAACCTGCAACTGCTGTGTGAGACAGACCAGGTCGAGGCCTGAAGCGAGGCGCGGCCCAACCATGAGGTGGCATGCCAGCAAACGTACAAGGCCGCGTCAATCTATCACCACTGCTCAATGGGGGCACCCCCGACAGCCCATCAGGGAACGAGAAGATGGACATTGAGGGAAAAACACGTGGGCCTAAAGAACTAAGGGTCATCGCTCGAGGTGGCCCAGGTAGGCAAAGCCAGCCTAATTAACCTCAACCAAAATGAAGAAAAGAAAGGAAGAGAGTGTGTCACGTCGGTGTCTGCTCTCCCCGTTTGACTGGCCAATCTCGTTGCTTGAGCACCTGTGGATTGCCACCATTCCCGCGAGCATCCTTGCCACACCTTTTTTTCTACCCGTTGCGCCAAAGATATCGTCACCGCACATAAGAGGTGAGGAAAGGGGGAGAGCTCACTGCTATAGGGGCAGAAGGCGGCCTTCGACTCGTTGCTCGAAGAGTCTAGCTACAGGCACTGGAAAGCACCATCAGAAGTCGGTCGGTACCTGGATGCCGCACCCCAACCGTGCCTCTACCACCTGCAGTGGCACCCTTCTTCGCTCTCGGTCGCTGATGCCTCCTAACCAAAACCACCGAATGCGCTCGTCCTCGCCGGGCCTCAACCTTGCCACCGCCAACGGGATGTCACTAAATAGTCGGAAAAACTGGGAGGAGGTGACGCGGGCCTTGAGCTCCTCAAGGAAACCTGTGCTGGCTTTTATGGAGGGCGAGGTCGTCCTTGTCGTCTAGGCAGGGGCCTCCGATGGCGGCCATGCGGCAGCACGGCATAGCTCAGATCCATTGCCTCTCCTTTTTTTCCTAACGAAGCTACCAAAAGGGGGCCGATGTGGGTAGGCAGGGGAGGAGCCCTACCCTTTGCCCCGATATACAAAGATAACACGCCAGCGCTGTCCAATCAAAACCGGCATGCATCAACGAGGACATTTGATCTCCAAAACTCAAAGCCCCCTGAAACGGGCCCAATCTTAGCCTAAACAGGGGCATGGGTCGCCGGCCCAAACAAGCGGCGATGGTAGCTCGCTTTAGCAGGTCAAGCGCACGAGGCAGGGTAAAGGCCCATGAAGGGGGTGGAGCCCAAGAGAGGGATTCTGGCGTGTGGGAGTTGAGGTTGCCCAAGCTAAGCGTCAGATCCCCCAGTAGGCCGAGGCTGGACCCAATGGCTATCTCAGCCCATTTTACATTGTTTTACAGATTTCTCCCATGAAATCAAAGAAAAGGCTTAAAAAAAGGAGGAGATAGTCCCAGAAGAAGAATTATGAGGTCTTGAGAGATACAAACTTTTTTAGCTCACGAAAAAAATCTTCACCGCCCTCGACGATAGAAATCTGAGCGAGTATTTCTTCAATAATCAAATAAGATGATAGCTTTCAAATGACGTATATGAAGCAGAACCAGACGAAGAGGAATATATGTCAACTTGAGCAAAATTGACCCGTGGCCACTACCATAGCTACGGCTCAAGGGGGCTCCTGTTGGGTTAATTATATTCCCTATACGGACTAGCCTATGTAGTGCTACATGGTGTCCATGTGGCACAAACTCAACAACTCGACAAATGATTAGCAAGTCAAAGCAAATCAAGGCAAGTCAAAGCAAGTCAAGGGTTTAGGAGATATATGAGACGGCTAGTCCGTCATGGACCATGTACCTCTCCACCTCTCTAGTCCACCATGGACTTGGACCAACTTTTATCTATTTATCCCTCTCTCACCTCTTCCTCAAGAGTAGACATGGTTATTTATCATGAGACTCTAGCATATATACACACCCATGGAGGGCTTATAAAATTATCATCTCATAAATAAAAAACTTCAAGAGGAAAGGTCTAGAGCTCCAAGTCCTGCACGAGGAGCTCTGGGGTGAGTTTAGGAAGTCCACGATGTCTCAAGTCGTTTGTCAAGGCGCTTACGAGGCTCCTCGCTCAACGTAGGACTAGGTCGTGCTCTACGAGACGGCCATACCTATTTAAGAAATATCGACGTGTACCAATTTATCGAGTGTACATGTGATCTTCTAATAAGGACTTCGTACACGGTCCATTAACTTTGTGACCTAGCCATTGAGTTATCGACATTCCATCTGTAGTGTTGTTTATATACGATAATAATTATAATTATTATATTTTCTCAGGGATGGGTTCTTCTTTAGCTAGGTCGATTCCCTGATTACTTCCAGAGATTTGGTGTCAAAATGTGCCGGATTACCTGTCGAGGAGTTCTACAACAAGTAATATAAATGCTCCGAAACTCAGTCCCAATATCGCTATCAAAAAAGAAAACAGAAAAAGACTCTAGCAAAAAAGAAAAAAAACAGTTCACAAATTTTACAGGAAGCAGTTCCTAGGAACACGAAATATTGCCGCATTCAAATGATCAAACGCACCGAGCATTTGCAGGTCATCCAATGCAAATCATCCAACCAAACGTGTAGTTCAGCCAAAGCTCTCGACGCGACTTCTGCTTCCTCGCATTCGTCGCGTGGATTCAGACGAGGAGAGGCCGCAAAGCGCTTTATCCGCCACCTCGCCACACGCTCCACGGCTCCACTAGTGGCGCAGGCGGCTCAGGCAGCCAGCCATCCATGCATGTGCTGCTCAGCCTGCCACGTTGAGTTGGAAAAGCGTTGATTATCCGATCCGATGTTAATCTCTCCGGAATCTGATGCCTCACGCTAGAACGTACTAATAAGCCTACCACGTTGATCGGTACGGAGGAGATGCTATCTAATCTGGTACACAAAGCCGGACGCGTTAGATCAGTACGCACAGAGCTGTAATCACTTGATACACAGATCGGTAGATGGATAGATTCCTTCTCGTCATTGATATGTTCCCTTGTCGATCGATCTCTTCCTTGTTAGATGTGATCAGCTAAACACGAATCTCATCTAATTAATCAAACCAGTGAAGAGTGGAAAGGTCGGGTAGGTCTAGGCAACTGGATAACCTCGCATCTACATGTAAATGGGTAGATTAAGCATGGGATTTTCGGATCGAAGATGTGATCTCCATATCCACGAAGTCAAAGGTTAATAAAAGGATAGAAGAGGAACAATAGTTGAGATCGCATTCATAATCTACGTGGCAATCTCTACTGCTAATTGTGACGTGAAGCCGCAGGGGAATCTTTCTGTCGAGGTCGGGCAGGCACCGGGCAGTACTGCCTCGCCGCCCCCCATAGACAGCGCCCGTTTTGTATGCTTCCGTTCCAGCTCGGTCGTGCATGCGCCACGTTATACTTAATACGCCTCTAATCATAGGGTTCCAATAATTTTAGGCCCACAGAAAGCTTCATCCAGCGAACTACCTGTACATCACGCACAAATCTGCATCGAGTTAGAAATTTTTCCGGATGACAATTCCCAGAAGGATGATGAACCATCAGGATCCAGAGATTGATCCGTAAAATCCAGGCCTATGAATGAGTTCTTGGCTATATATATCTCCAAAGAAAGGATTGGAAATGAGAGGGTGAGCGTGCAATTGCAAAAGCTTCTCCTTCAAATGTCAATGCGTCAGTGTCACTACCTGTTGCTCTCAGCTAGCTAGCGACATACACTTTATTTGGCGCATCTTTCTACAGCGTTCACGACTCACGAGCGCGCAAAGCCGCAAAAGTCAAAGCTCGAAACTGTGTTCGGCTGCCGCCTTATCGTGTAATATTGTGGCGATTCTTTAATCAGCCCACTGAAAGAGTGACTGATCGAACAACCTCTCTGAAGTTAAATTACTCATGGAATATGGCACCCAGTTGGAACAGCATCTCACCGTCTCACGTCCCTCACGATGAGAATACGAGCAGGTAACAATGCAGCATCTGTCGAGCTAGCAGTCGAGGAGTTGTTTTCCAGCCTTTTTGTAGCATCACACAGATGTCGTTCACAAGTAGCGAGCTAGCTCACAACTCAACGTCTCCCCGTAGGCTTTAGCAACGTGTCGCGAACAGGACGCCCTGTCTCTCCGTGCGGAAGAGCGAATATGTCGGGTTATGTGGAGAAACAACAGGTCGTAACTCAGGCAATAAAACAAGAGCAACGATGCCATTGAATTAGGCCCCATTTAGTTAGGCGGTGGGAAAATAGTTTATAGCTATGTACTGTCTGTTATAAAAAAAAACTGTTATTATTAACTGTCGTGGAAATGTTGTAGATTATTCGGCAAACTGATTGTTAGGTTGAACTAATTGAGACATTTAACAATAAAAATTCAGAAAACTGAATATTGTTACGTGATAGGAAAGTCACGAAAGCTAAAAATCAAAAGCACATATATGACTTAGAAGTTAAAAATTAAAAGTCAAAATCCGAAACTTGTTTGGTTCGGTTTTAAGTCAAAAGCCATCTCCAATAAGTCCAATACCCCCGCTCTTAATTTTTTTTAAAAAATCAATCAGTGGGCTAGCTGATTGGAGTAATCAGCCATAGGGATCGCGACAAGATGGATAGAGGAACAGGCTTCCGTAATCTGAATTAATTAATCTGGTATTCTATTGACATCTGAGACACGATGTACACGTAGAAAGACTGAAGGACTACGAAGAGAAATTCCAACAAGACATCACTTGGATCTTTTAGCTTATGATCTGCAGTTATAGCTAGCTCAGCTACAGTAGCACTACTCGTAGTAAGAAGGATGGAGCTATAAGAAGTTCCAGCTTCGGTTCACGCTCTCCCTGGACCCTTCGGAGGGTCATGGCGGTTGTTGGCGCCGGAGCCAGGGTAGTCGTTCACCTCCACGTCCATCCTCGCCACCGCCCTGCCCAGGTTCCCCGCCGCCGCGGTCGTTGACATCGTCGTCATCTCCTGCACGACCACGCCAAGACATGGCTAGTGTCAGCGTGTATGTATATCAGGATTTCAAGCAACACTACGTTACACGAGAAATTAAATAGGTAGATAGGCAGGTGATCAGATCGGAGGAACAACCTGAGAAGAAAGTTCCAGAGACGGCGAGCGCTGCTGGTTCTGCAAGTGCAAGCTCCCTGCAAGAGCAAACGCGCGAACAAGAACACCCACACAATGATCAGCAACAACAACAATCGGGAACGAAACAACTGAACGGAATCCATCATACATGCCTGTAAAGATCAAGATTCAGGAATCGAGTGACGAGAGTTTGGTGAAAACTTACTTGACGTGGGCACCGAGGAAACCGGCTGCAGGAGGAGGAGGAGGCAGCAGAGAGCGAGGAATGCGAGGAGAGGATTCCCGGAGCGGCAGGACTCCATTGCTCTCTCGATCGATCGCGAGGAAAGAGCTGTGCTCTAGTGCCTCGCACACACTGGTAGAGTGGTAGGAATGGTGTGACGCCGGGTGGGTGGGTGGTGGTGTTCCCTGCTAGTGCTTGGGGTTTTATAGTTGGACCGTGCTTAGCTAGCGAATGGCTCTCTCTTGTCCCACTACAAAATGTCAACTTCGCATTACTTGCTCTGTTTGGGTGGTGGAGGATGGTCTGCGAAGCTTCTCTTGTGGATGGGCTTGTGGTCGTGTGAAGATTTATGTACCTCTCATCCACCCTTACCAAGCTACCCTGCTACCCTTTTTTGGGCGGATTGAAAGAAAAAATAGACATGTTATTTATGTGAAATTTGGATCAAAATTTTGTGTTCGAAAAATAGATTATTTTCAATAGTCATGCGAGATAAGTGATAATAGAATTAGAGCAACTCCAACTCACCCATATCTCACTCTTCGTAGTTATTATTAGCAAAAGTGCTCCAAACCTTTCTTCAACCCATCCTCCATCCCGCTCCTCATCTTTCGAGGCTCCCCATCCGCCGCCATTGCCTCGCTACTTTTGGCGAGCAAGCTACACTCCCCATCCACCAACCATCAAGCTACGACATCTTCCATCCCGCCAAGGTTGGTGTTCTCTCCCTCTTCGGCTTCCTCCTCCCTAGCAGATTGACCGTGGCGTTGCCTCCTTCTGCAGCCCGCGAGCCTCCCGGTCCACTTCTCCCCTCGCAGCCACAGCCGCACCGAGCTCTGGTAGCTCAGCTCCTCCATAGCCATGCCATCGCGCTCGCCCCCCGCACCCGCGCCACCGCGCCCTCCAGCTCCTCCACCCGTTAGATCTAGAGGGGAAGGGGGTGCGCGGCTGAGGCAGTGGGCCACGCTAGAGGGGGGGCAAGTGGGCTAGAGGGGAGGAGGCAGTGGCCACATCAGAGGGGAGGTGTCCGGGGGGCGGTGCGATGCCGGAGGGGAGGAAGAGAGATCCAGGGGAGGGTGCGCGCCAGATGGGAGGGGGAGACATATCTGGGCCGGCCAGGCCCGTGCCAGAGGGAAAGGGTGAGGATCCGCGGGGGGAGGGGAGCCGCCCGGGGTGGGTTCTTGGGCTGTTGGTGAGGATCCATGGGAGAGGGTGTGCGCCGAAGGGGAGGGGATGAGGATCTGCCGAGGTGGGTGCTCGGATTGTTGTGGCGATTGTGTGCTCGCAAGGTAGGGGCTCGGGTGTGGACGATGGGGGGTTCAGCTGCTCGGGTGTGGCATGGCAGGGCAGTGGAGAGGAGAAGGTGGGAGAGAGGAGAAGAGAGGGAAGACCGGAAGAAATGGATGAGGAATAGAGAAATAAGAAAACATGGAAATAGAGAGAAAGAGAAATTAAGAAGTATAGATATAGATGATGATATATTGCAATTAACAAAAGTGTGGGATATTGCAATTAACATTAGATAACAACATAGTTTATCTAGTTGTTACTATTATTTGCAATGTACACCTAGTTGGTGATTCACATTGCATGTCTATAGTTCGTATTGCACTTCTAGAAAATACTTCGCCTGTCCTTTTAGCAAACCTGCTTTGCTTGATATAAATAATTGTCGCATGTTCATGAATATAGGTGAACTCAGAGGATGGAGAAGGATCTGAATAATCCACATGAAGGATGAGCGTGGATAATTAAAGAAATAGAGGGCATAACATGTTCTTTAAAGAAATTAGCCATAGCCCTGCTACAGGGCAATTTTTTCACTTCCAATACATGCAAGCTATGCTCCATAGCATTTTCGAAAAAACCTCGTTCCTCTCCACTTGCAAGTAATATAGCAGTGTTATTATCATTTGGAGATCTCAAATACTCATCTCCGAATACTTCAATAATAGCTTTCACAAATCTTTTAAGACTCTCTGTAGCAGTACTTTCTCCAATTGAACATAATCATCCGTAGCATCCGCTGGTACTCCATAAGTTAGCATTCGGAATACTGCGGTAATCTTTTACAAAGGAGATAACCCAAGACATCCAATGACATCTCTCTTTTGCACAAAATAGTCATTATGGCTTTCTAGCATCCACTATGCGAAAAATAGAGAACGAGCCATCTAAACTTGTGCGGAAAAGAAGAATAAGCGATATACAAGATGATGAACAAGAAACGTGAACAAAAACATATTGACTAATTGTAAACCTGCGCCTAAAGATAGTTGGGCCGTAGGTAGGAGCCTCTGAAAAGTAGTCTTGGTATAGTCTAAAATGTTCGGCTTCTTTATTGCGATGAATTACCTAATGTCCAAGTACAAAACCGCCATAACATGGAGCTCTCAAAAGTTGATATTGATTGTGTACTAGGTATGTTGTAGTAAAAATGAGTTCATCGTCATCATCCGACGACATTGAATCCAAGAGAGATTGCATGAGTAAGTTGTGGCGACTCATTGTGATGTGTTTGAAGATGAACAACCAGGAATACCGAATGGCTTTGCACATATAGACCAAGAAAATATAGCCGTTAGAGACATAGCAATTAGAAATATAGCCGTTAAAAATATAGCATTAGCAATATAGCCATTATAAAATATAGCCATTATCATATAGCCATTACTAATATAGCTGTTAAAAATATAATCGTTACAAAATATAGCCGTTAGAAATACAGCCGTTATAAAGTTAGTTATAGGATATCAATAAAATATAGAAGAGTTGAATATAGGAAGTGCAAAATGAGGAGTGGCTTGGAGAGGGAAGAGATATTGAGGCATAATCTTTTAGAGAGATTCCCTCGTATGAAGATATGTGAAGTGAAATATAGGGAGTGGGTTCAAGTTGCTCTTAACTAGCGGTATCCTTCCTAAACTTCAATTCATATTAAATTATTTACAAGGATATTTATGCATATAACGCTCTAGTCCGGTCATGATAAACTAATTCTCGGTTGTCTATAATTTTATTATCTTTTAGTCATCTCGAATTGTACCGTACTAAGCTTAAGAGTGTAGTTTAAAGAATTGTCAATTTTAATAAAATTGTACTGCAATTTTTAGACTGTGTTAGACCTTTTTTGTGTTTCTATTATGTGAGGGTTCACCAAATTTAAATCTATTTCCACCTATCTTATAATATTTTTGTTCTGTGATGAGAGTTCGAGTTTACATAAGAACTTAGAAAGTGATGTGAGTTGTTAGATATTAAATTTCGGACACTCGATGAATAGAAAATCTACAGGATTTTTGATGTATATAAACCTCTAAACTGATCATGATAAATTATTTAACCTAGACTATCTACGTATATAATCAACTACTCTGATTCTTCTCTAACTTGAAAGGTCATCATAATACGGAAGATTTGATGTAAATCTGTCCTTGGACCTTGGTTTTCTTGTCTTACTTCCCGTCTCAGCTTGATGAAGCTGACTCGTAACTTTGACGAATCCCACGCAAAATGGTGTGGCGGTTGATCAACCAAGTGTGCAATGAATGTACGTGTGTGAAACGTGTCCTAACGCTTGCACATATACTAGGCAGTTTGTCTCTGATGATTAATCAGATCAACAACATTCTCTGAAACCTAACGCTTGCACATATACTAGGCAGTTTGTCTCTGATGATTAATCAGATCAACAACATTCTCTGAAATCTCAATTTTCATGTACTAATATGAAAATTGTTTGTTTAATTAGGGATGATATGACTGATTATTGATGACGTCATTCTTGCTGCCTTGCTAATATGGTCTCTGGTTTCTCGAGTCAAAAGTGTGTAGCCCGGAGAGCGCATGAAATGGTATTTGCGCCACTCTTGGTTTTTCCAGTGCTTACATCATTGCCTTCTCGTCAACATCTTCGAGGTACAGTGAGAAATAACGAAGTTAATCTCATCACCACTTGCTCAGTTGTGGCAAGCTGGCTCCCTCGTCCTCTAAACAAATTAGTAATTGAACCCATTAGACATTGCTAGCTAACGGGCAACGCTGAACTTCTGAAGTTTCTCAAGATTCCTTTTCAGAAGTTCTCTGTCTGGTAAACGTAAGATGTGAATGCAGTGCACTTCATCTCGGATACAGAAAATCTCGAGGTGATTTGGACCCATGGGTCACGAGAACTCAACAGTTGGTCTGACTGTTCATGGACAGGCACGAGTAATGGCCGGTGACCACACAGAAGAGCGCAATGGTGATCTGTCTCTTGCGATAGACTAAACATGCTAAACTGTAGGCCAATCGAGACCTACAGTAGTAGCTAGGACTGCACGAAGGATCATGTATCACGGTGAACTTCAGACATACGGAGGATATTTTGTTTCCAGTTTCAGCCTTCGTGGTTTGGAAGTCGGAACACATGTAAGAATCTTAGGCCCCGTTTCGAACACTAAATTACGAAACATTGCAATACGAGAAAACACGAAAATAGAAAAGGAAAGCAAGTACAAAATAAAGAAATAGACAACACAGAAAAACTTTCAAATTAAAGTGTTTGGAATGTAGGGAATAAAAAATACAGTAATGTATATAGAAATTTCTAAAGTGGATATTATATCTTACTAGCAAACAGTACGTGCAATGCATGCAGGTACTATAGATGTAGATTAATTTTACTGTTCACAGAGTACTGTAAATGGTACTGTTCACAGGTGCTGTTCATAGATACTGTTCACACGAATCTCTCCGATCTCAGTCATCGGATTTATAGGATCAATGGCTCAGATTGCTTGCCAGGTCTAGTTCAAATTTGGTACACTATATAGTAGTATAGATTTGACAACCAGTCAAAAATATACAATTCAGTATTCAGTCATTTATAGGTGGCCCTAAAACTGTCCCACGCACCAGCGAGATATCCTTGCTTTGCTCCTCATCGTTCTGATCTAACCAAGCGGTTTCCATCAGCACTTGTTCCCATCGGCTAATATAAAATATTCAGATATGCTACGAGGTTGCAACCAGGCATGCAGGCACACTGTTGTGCTCACATTGCCTCGTTCCTACGGTGAAGAAGAGGTCACAATGGAGGTTTCGTCTCCTGTGAAATTGGTAGGAATGGAGAAACTTTCCTTTGAATTACTACTCATCTTTCCTATGTTCCAAACACTGATACAGTCTATTCGATAGGAATCCGAATTCCTACACTTTTTCCTTTGAAATTCCTCCACAGGCCTGTTTGTGTCTTGATATACTCTGGTCTTCTTGATTTTGCCTTGTTTCCACAAACTGGACATCACATGCAAAAAAAGGAGGAATTGCTAAAAACACTTGATTATTTTTTCACTTCAATATTACTCAAATGTTCATTCATATGATTTTCCTGTTATAAGGTAAGAAGATGAGAGTGTATGACTCATTGTATAAAAATCTAAGTGTTTAGAATTTGAGTGCTCTGAAAAGACACTCAAATGTTCCCTGGACGCTCTCCAAAGGAAGATCTTTGGGCTCACTCTTCTAAGTATAATAGCGGTATCATCACATAACAAGGGTCGTCTGTTTTTCCACGTTTATTTTTGGGAAAAGACAGAAGGGTCGTTTGTTATTTACTAACAATCATACATGTATCGACAAATATAAATTAAGACACACATACATCTAATATTTCATAATAAAAGTATTAAACCTGAAACCATAGCACTGAGACATATAGAATTCTTTCGCACGGCCAATCATAAACGGAAAATCTATTTCGTGCAAAAGAATAGTTGACAAATCTATCTATGAGATCCAATAATAAACTAGAAAATGAAAGGCAAGATGGAAATATTTTTTTTATGATTTTGATGGACAATATTCCAACCTATTCCTGTTTCTTATATTGGTATAGATGAAAAGAATTACAAGAAGTCATTATGGTGACATAACCCGAGTGATTGTATGCTGGATCCGCCCTTGAAGTTAGCCCATCATCACCGCTGTACAAGTCATATTTAAGCTCATCAAACGGGCCTACTAATATATATGGGCATGCACTAACGGCAGTCATATCAAAGTATCAATATTATTATTTTTCCGAGTAAAATGCATCAGGAGTCACTAAATTTGGAAGGTGGGAACACTTAGGTACATCGATCACCTTGCAAATCCGTCATCTAGATCTCAACTTGACAAAGTGGTTTAAGTTTAGTCTAATCTAGCCCATGCGGGCAAAAAGATGCCACGCTGGTGCGGATGTGGACGGACAGGGGTTTTGGCGGGGCTTCTCCAGCGTGCGTCACACGTGAGGGAGACGAGCAGGCCTTTGGACTAGTTTTTTTTTGCAGATAGATCCTTGTAATGTTCAATGCTTCATTGTTTCACCCCTCTCTTTGTTCCATCAACGCACCCGAGGGGGAGGCGATAGAACGGCGACGGCCTGGATGTGATCGAGGCGACCTGACACCACGATCGATCGAGATCTTGGAGGGGGTGGTGCCACAATATGGTGAGTTGTTCCTGCTGGTCATTGACTTCGCGTATTCGTGGCATGGTTTTAGGTCAATATTGGTTATGAGTTGTGAATGTTTGTTGAGAAGTACTCCCTCCGTCCAAGAATGTAAGGCGTATTTCAATTGGTTAAGATAAGGTTTTGACCAATAATTAGTCTATTCATATGCGATTTATATGACATAAAATTGATATCATTAAATTCCTCTTCAAAAGTACTTTCTTATGATTATAATTTTCTATCACATAAACTGCATATTAATAGAGTGATTATTGGTCAAAGGCTTGTCTTAACGAATCAAAATTACGCCTTATATTCTTGGACAGAGGGAGCAGTGTCAGTTTTTTTGGATGATGTGTTGCACGCGGGAGAAGCCTGACCAAAACCCTAGCCAGTCCATGTCGTCGCTAGTGTGGCGTCTTTTTTGCCCGTGTTTGGCTAGATTGGACTAAACGTGAACCACTTTGCCAAGTTACGAGGTCCAAATATCGGATTTGCTAGGTGATGTACCAATTTTTCCAACTTGCTTCACTACACTTGCTTGACCTCACCTCACCTCTCCTTGTGTGATTGAGAATGAAATGGTTAGGCTTGTAGATGGAATTTGGCTTTCCTAGCTGGTGGAGCACCAGTGCACACACCATGATGGAAAAGAATACGAGCTACCTGGGGGGCATGGAAAGAAGGCACGTCCAGTCATCCACCGATCGATCATTTTGTGCATGTGCCTTATCAGACTGTTAGATCTTGATCTCGACAGTTTCCCTTCTCGACTAAACTTCGCTTGTGTGATTTTTTTTTGTAAGGCAAGGGGTCCTCAGGCTCTAGAAGGTGCTCGATTATATTAAAGAGGTTAAATGCACCCAAAGTTTACAGAAAGACCCACAAAAATAAAAAAAATACACATAAACTTCTCTATTCTACACAAAGGGTCTTAGATATAAAAGATAAGGTATACCATCATCCTTGTGTAGCCAATCTCGTCGGAGATACAAACGTCGACCGCGACTAGGGCTCTCCTATCATCACTACCAAACAAACGGTTTTTGTGAACCCCATATCTTAGACGGTTTTAGCAAAATCGACTGTATTGGAACAATCCCAGCCAGTTGTAAATATCTCAGTCGATTTAAAAAATAAAACGGCTGAAGTAATCACCTATCTCAGTCGGCTTATAAAAAAAAGACTGAAAAATATCTCAATCGGTTCAAAAAGAAAAACCGACTAGAATATTGTAAATATTCCAGACGGTTTTTTGCACAAATCAACTGATATATTTTGCCCCCCCCCGGGCCGAACCTCCTTTCTCCACATCCAACCATCTTCCTCTCCCCACCCTTTCTCCAGATCCGGCCTTCTCCCTCTCCCCACCCGCCGCCGAGGGTCGCTGCTGCCTCAACTGCGGCGAGCTCACGCACCGCCAGCCCAAGCCCCGTGGGCGCTGCTCCCCACACGCACACCTGTGCTACGGCCTCCACGCTGCTCCCTGGTGCAGGATCTGGGCAGCCCGCCATCGGCAATCTGCCCGAGTCTTCTCTCCACCACATCCGCCGCCCAACCCTCCCTCCCGCCCGCCGCAACCCCAGGAACAGCAGCCTCCTGCCCATCGTCTCCCTCGGTGCCGTACTCGATCCGGAAGATGCAAAACTACGTTGACCTCGCCACCCGCCTCGCCATCTTGTTGTGTTGTTTTGGGGCTTTTGGATGCTTTGTAGGGGGATGGCGGTGCGGAGGAGCAGGCGGTCAATCGGGGTGTTGGTGGCCGGGGAAGGGGTGCTTGAAGAGTTTGGCAGCTCGTGCAAGTAGTGTGAACAGCAGCCAGTATCAGTGTGGCGTGGCCTATGCAGCAAGCGATGCCGGCGGCGGCGGCATTTGCAAAGAGGAGCGACGCCGACAGTGGCATTTGCGAAGAGGAGCGACGCCAGTGACGGCGGCATTTGCAGCATTTTTTTAATTTTTTATTCAATATCTCAGCCAGTTTTGTATGCTTGACCGGCTGAGATAGAAACTCTTTACTATCTGTTTTTTTTATTAGCTCCCATTTGTTCTAGTCGGTTATGAAAACCGACTCAGATGGCCTTTTTAAACTGGTTGAGAAGGCCGTATTTGTGGTAGTGCATCTTCCCCGGGACATAGGCATAGTTCCCTATATTGGATGGCCACTATGTGTAGCAGGAAGCGAAGGGCTTCCATAGCACGGAGGTAAGAAAGAGTGGCAAAATGGGGGTCGACAACGGGCGGCTCAGCCGCCGCTAGCGATCAACCTTGCACCACATCAAGTTACCAGGAATAAACAATCAAGAAGCCTTCGGTCTTGGCAACCTCCCAGTCCGGCTGAATGGGTGAAAGTTGCAAACCTTATCCAAAGCACCAGTGGAGAGGAGAAAATATACAACAACACCGAAGAGCAGTGGCTTGCCGGTCATGAAGGTGAAAACCACCAAGCTCCACCAAGTACAAGCTAAAGAGGAGGGAGCGCTCACCACAACAAGCACCAGGAGGATTGAAGCCATCGCCACAGGCAATGGATATCAGCTGAGTTGGATGAGTTCTATCTGTACAAGCCTCCAGGGTTACTTGACATAGAAAGGGCCACCAGATCCGAGCAACCGACCAGGAGGCTGACATGAGCAGCACGGAGAAGACCAACAAGTGCAACACACTAGCGGGGGCCCGGCAGAAGCAAAGCGCCAATGGAGGACCGACCTGAGCAGCATGCCGCCTACAGCCGCTAGAAGTGGCGGATGCCAAGAACCGGGAGTAGTAACAAAACGAGAAGAAAAAGCTAGGCTAACTAGATAATAAATAGGTTGTAGGGGGTTGGGGCCCCTCCCCTCTCACCACCAGTGAGCACGCCGTCCACGGGCGGTGGGGGAGGAGGCCCAAATCTGGCCAAAGTTGGAAGGTTGGATAAAGGGGGCGAAGGGACACTACTATAGAACATGTTATCGCATACGGTTCGGAAAGCCCATCACAATCGTTTTTCTAAACCGTCTACTCTTAAGGGTTTGTGATGACCCCTTGTCATCATAGATGGTTCCCAAGCTATCTGCGATAAGGCTTATCACAGAAGGTTCTGACTGGTAACTGTCCGTGATAAGATTATATCATAGACAATTCTGACTAGGATATTCTGTTCATCACAGATGGCTGATCGTACAAAACCGGAGGAGGAAAAGGAGAGAGGCTGGAGGCAGCGGTGTTGGGAGGATGAGGAGTCGGCACCGGTTTTGATAAGTTAGGGTTCTGAGCATGCATAGGAGAGGAGTTATAGGAGATGGAATGGATTTAGGCCAACCAAAGACAACGGTTTGCATTCGCAAACGGTTTTTGTTACCATCCGTTCGGATAGCGGTCTTGTCGTAGATGGCTTAAAAAAACTGTTTGTGATATTATCACATATGGTTTCAATTGAGAACCATTGGTGATATGTTGCTATCACAGATGGTTTTGTTTTGAGAATATATATGTGAACTAACTTTCCACAAAATTCGTCTATAATGAGTTTATTTTATTGATGTGTGTGTGATAAGAAGTTCTGCGTCCTGGGAGCTGGAAGGTTTGGGAAAGGTGGGCAGTTATGTGCCGAGAGAGATGTAGTAGGTCAACGGCAATCCGCTTGTGTGATTGGGAAGAGACACGCACTCGATCTCCTTTTACTCCAAGTCTCCTCCCGTCAGAGTATAGAATCTAATATTTGGTACGACTACAGAGTCGGAGACAGTGGAACAGTGGGGTGAAGATTTTCTGGTTTGCCAATGAGCTGTGCGCCACTTTGGTGTCTTGCTGTGTTCCGTGGACCAAACTGGTCACTCGTCAGCGGGGTTTGGCTCTTGGATCGGCGGAATCCCTGGCGCGACGCCCGCGGGGGCGGTGGCCGGCGACAGAGACGCTTGACGGAAGGCGCATTTCAGAGCGTTGGTTGGATCGATGGTGGATTATCGCCCATCGGCGGACGATGCCTAAGCACTGTAAGTACTCAGGGCCAAAATTTGAATTCTCATCGACTAATCGGCCAGCTTTGATCGTTGCAGAAGTTATCCGAAAACTTAAATAATATTCCAATCTCCTCGTGACTGGCGGCGAGCTTCGTAGTCATGGACTCGTCCTACGCAAGCAAAGGTCGTCGTGCCGTATCACGTTTTCCTTTAAGGAACTGCCGTACCACGTTGGAACATCGTGACAGGTGCGCAAACTTGACTTTGTATAATAGTAGTGGGAGAATGGGCGGTCGGGATGTGACTGGCTGGGCTCTCGTGCGCACGCGTGTGATCTTCAGTGGCATTTCCAAAACTCAATTAATCATAGTTAGCACTAGTTAGGGTAATGAAAAGAATTACAAATCCAAAGAGATCGAAATGGTTCGTACAGATGCTCCGATCACATGTCAACGACGCTTATCTGAGGGCATTTTCAATGGCTAATATTTATAGCTGTATTTATAAGGTTGGAAAACGAGAGCAATATAACTTTTTCAATGGATAGTTTTATGTGTTATATTTACATTAAGGGAAATATATATGTACATGTGGGTACATGAGTTTAAAATTTTAGGTCAATTTTAATACTTGTGCATCTTAAACAATTCTCAAAAAATTCATAGATGTTCACCATATTATACCATGCACACATAGAAAAATTCATGCAAAAATATAATCAAGAGTGCTCTAGGCACAAAAAATATTCAACTTATTTTTAAAACAGTGCAACAACATTTTTTTGTCTTTTTTATAGGACACTCTTGATTATATTTTTACATAATTTTTGTAAATGTGCATGCTCTAACATGATGTACATCTATGAATGTTTTGAGAATCTTTTGGGATATACAAGTATTAAAATTGACCTAAATCCTAAACTCATATACCCACATGTGCACGTACAAAATCCACTCTCTTAAATTAATTTTATTATTTTATATGGTAATAAAGTGAGAGTGAGTTGTGGCATAAAGCACCCCAATTTCACATTGCTAGCTAGAAGCTTCATTTTTTAGGCTTTTCGAGCTTATGCAACTCCTTCTTCTGACTTTGCCCTCAAAGTTGGTCAAAATGACCTACAAATGTCATCTTGAAAGGATCAAGGGTATCGATTAGAGAGGGATTGCACAATAGGAGATTAACAAAATTATGACCAAATATTAATTTTTACACAAGTATTCTATAACATTAAGCAGTCATAAGCAAAACCTAACATGGTAGTGATCAAAATAAGTATGAAAACAGATATGGAGAAGTGCAAGGAAACAACCAACCACACGGGAGACACAAGACTTATCATCGAAGTTCGAGCCTTTAGCGAGGCTCTACGTCTCCGTTGAGTAAGCTTGATCCAACGATCAAAGCTGGCATCGAACCACGCTCTTTCCTCAAGAAGTTTGCCGATGCGAAGCTTCCTTTCTCTTGTATTTGCTGAGGTGGATGCCTGGGAAGAAACTTTTCTTTGCTAGTTGGGGCAGACTTCTTGGTATAAGCAACCCTCTAGCTTGAGGTCCTTTGCTTTTGTGCTTACTCTTCAAGTTTCTGCGAGGTGGAGGGAGTGACAATTGTTCAATCGTTGCTGTAGTAGTGGTTGTCTTTGCCTTAGCCGCCTCTGCTTTGGCGGCCTCTGCTGCTGCTGTTGCTTCCTTCTTCCATGCCCTGGCTTTGCGGGCCAACCTTGCCTTTATAGTCTTGGGAGATTCAGGCCCCGCATCCTCCTCCTCATCATCCTCCCCATCATCGTTAGCAGGAGGAGAATGACTAGCGATGGTCTTGGTAGCTATCTGTCCCTTTGAGGGAATTTTCATCCGTTGGAGAACATCTACAGACTCTAGAGGAAATTCTGTCTTCCCACTCATGGACTGGCAACTGCTTATGGAGATGGCCTTGGTCTCTCCTGTTTCGCGAATCTATCCCTCTCAAGGGAGGAATCACTCATATGTGGTGATGGAAGAATGTTGTCCTTAGAGTCATTGTTGCTCTGACGACTCTCGAAACTCATATTATCCCGTGAAATAGAGAGATAAGAGCAGGAGATGAGCATACATGTGATCTCAGATAAAAAGGATTGATTCACATACATTTTATTGGAGGTCGGTACAATCGAGTGGTACGGACGGGTGCACTGGTACCACTAGTCGGCTGGCCGTCTGGAGTGTCCAATCATAATGAGGTTTTTTCAGAAATTTTCTCCTGACTTGTATATGACGTGTATACGTTTCATTCTTTCAAAAAAAAGTCTTATTTAAGTGAATTCCTTAATTATTCTCTCAAAGAGCTTTAATTTACTTTTTAAGTGGATCTCCATCAAAACAACATTTATTATTCCAAAATAAACTAAAATAGCAGGAAAATGTGCATGAATTAAGATAAAAGTATATATACAAAATATACGCATCACTCCTCTGTCCCAGGTCACCGCCAGCCCTGCGGCCACCGGAGTCGTCCACTATCGTCTTGGCCACCGGAGAAGAATTGATGTACGTATTAGGTAATGAACTTGTAATTTGGAATGGTTAGCATTGCTAATGGCAGTGAAATTTCGGTTGTTAATGGAGGCACTCATGCATATATTTAGCATTGGGAAAAATCCTTGGTGCTAGGAGCATTGCATCACTGGACCGGGGGTAACAGATGTGCTCATAGATGGAAAGAATGATGATTTTTGATGTGTTGATAGATGGAGTGTGTATGGCTAATATGTGGAGGTATATGCAGTGAGCTATTTGTTCATGGTCACAAATTTATTTTCTTGCTTAATTTCGTATTAAAACAGCTGAAAAGAAGGATAATCAATTAAATAGAACACAAATAAGTGACATTACACCATTCATCATAGACAATAAGCTCACATTCTAGAAGTTGTTTCAACAAGAGATAAGCTTCTCGGGCCATCCCTTACCGGAGCTCTTGTGGACAATTAAATATAAATCGACTTATGCACAAACTTAAGCTGAAAAAAAGTTTTAATGGTATCTTGCATGAGATATAGTTCTCTCTTCGTTAACTCTTTATTCGGCCATCTCAAGATTTATCCTAGCGAGTAAGTTATAGATACGGCTTATGTGAACCATTGGGAACATTCTCTTTTGAGTTTTTTTCAAGTACACTAATACTCCCTAAACAGAGATAGGAGCACCAAATAAATCTAATAATCTATTCCTAATGGTAATTTACACTTTTTACTTCCACTTCTACAGCAGCCTATCTCCTCCCGATCGAATACGCTAATGAGCCCCGCCCCTAGCGCCCCGCCGCCACACGTCGGCAGCTCGCTGTCCCAGCACTTTGCCGCGTCTCCTCCCGGTCGCGCCGCTCACCACCATACACGCACCGCTGTGAGTTACAAGAGGCTTGCTTAGCACAAACACGTGCCATTCCAGTAGCATGTCTACGAACAAATTAAGGATACCTTAAAAGCAAAAAATATCCTGCTTACCTCCTGGATTTCACGAAGAATAGGAGACACCTCCGCTCTAATGTGGTCCTGATGGCTCCACATGACCACATCTCCACAAACACCTGGCTGTCAGTCTCTACATGAATGTGCTCAACGCCCAGACTAGCAGCCAGTAAGACGCCATCACGAACAGCCAAAAGCCTCCATCACCACGGGGTTTAGAGAATAAGAATACCACCTCGTCACAGCTCCCCTAACACGGGGGGGCGTCGCGAATAACAGCACCCACAGCTCCATCGCGTGTTTCACTAGAAAAGCACCATCTATATTGCAGTTGAGCCATGGTGACAAAGGAGCAACCCAGGGCCGCTCATTGTGCATATGTAAGACGCCTTGCTTCAGCTGGATCAGCTCTATCACCGAGTCTTTCTCCCAGTTAGCCAGCTGCTGGTCAAGCACAGATTCACTATGTTTTCTTTTGTTTCTGGCTGTCCAAACAGACCAC
Organism: Stipa capillata; assembly: GCA_019208055.1. Taxonomy (NCBI): domain Eukaryota; kingdom Viridiplantae; phylum Streptophyta; class Magnoliopsida; order Poales; family Poaceae; genus Stipa; species Stipa capillata. The sequence goes on from JAGXJF010004324.1 coordinate 24,149, forward strand.
ATTCCACACAAAACAGTAGAAGCTTGCTCCATTGTACAGATTCTACCGGTAACCAAATCCCGAGTCGAGTTCAGCGGGTGCAGTTTTGGCAATCTAATGTCCGCGAGTTCCTGCATCATGTTCTAGAAACATTTAGCAAAAGTACATTCTACAAGAACATGTAGAACGGTTTCCTCTTCAGCGCCAGACCAGCCACAATTCGGTAGAGGTTCAACGTGTCGCTGGTGCAGCTTGTGCATTGTTGGCAGGAAGTCGGGTAGAACCTGCCACCAGAACACCTTTTCTTTTTTAGAGTTGCCACCGGAACACCGTGATCTTTGGTGGAAGTTGCATTTTCCAAACCAATTCCCCATGCCCGATCAACCAGTGAGCTGCTAGCGGAGCCAGCAATTTCCCTCCGGCGCACATCCTCTGTGACGATGCGGTAAACAGATTTCACAGAGTATAAAAACCATGTCGCTCAGGGCCCAAGACCAGAATACGGAGAATAGCGTCCACGTCTGGGGTATAAAAGTTTCTCAAACAAAGGCTTCATGGGAACTAGGGATGTAAGTGGCTGACTGCTTAAACCCGCATGATATTTAAATCAGAAGATTTATACATAAGAATTTAAACTAGTTATACTAATTTGAATATCATACGGACCTAAACGGGCAGCCACTTACAACCCTAAACGGAACATACGTAGAGTGGGAACATTTGGAACACGGGTGTTGTTTGCAAATTATCTGCGTCAACAATGGGCCAGGCGGCGCCACGGTCCACACAAGGCAAAGTTTTAGGCTGACGGCCCAAACTTCAGTGGTTTAGCTCAACTTGCCCGAGCCCGACCCACACGTAAGCTCATAAGAAACCCTCGCGGGACCGCGACCACGTTCCTCCTTCCTCTCCGCCGCCGCCATCGCCTCGCCGCCATCTACGGCATCGCTGCAAAGGTAGCCTTCCAAATGCTCTTCTCTTCGTCTCTATCCTCGAGCAACTAGTTATTGTGGTAGTATCATCCTCTGCCGTCGGCTGTCGCTGCGCTTCTTTCGAGGAACTAGGATAGGGGTCAGTTCCTGCGGCGGTTGCGTTACTTGAATCCTAGGTACATTGGTTGTTCCTCCATCACGTGATCTGGATTTTACCAAGAAAAGGAAAGTTAGTGTTCTTGCGAGATTTTAACTGTTGTAGATGGTTTCTTGCACTTGTAGTTTATCCGGTATAGACGTCTAGTTCTTGTGCAATGTCTGCATCAGTTGCTATTCGTTTTGGTCTTGAGTTGGTTGGTTGTATAGTGATTAGTCGCCCAACTGTTAATCCTTTTGACTTCCGAATAGGATATGAGCACACTGATTGCAGCAGTTTAGGTTCTTTAGGGTTAATTTTGGATCATCTGAACTGAAACACACGCACTCAGGTGCTATGGTCTTTCTGATTGCTTAGCAGCCTATTGATTGATGTGCCAGATGGAACCATGGTAGCACCCCTGCAGCAGGAGCTAGCCAACCCTTTTGTGTTTCTGCTGCCTGTAAAGTCCCTATATCTGTGCAGCTGCATTTTGACTTGATTATTCTGTGCATTGTTAGTTAACTTGGTTTTGGACGGTAAGGCTCTGTACGTATATACCCACTTGATTATGTTGTGGATGCTGATTATCCTGACTTTGCTTCATCAAAACTAGGCAGGAGTTTTGAAGGATCCCTGAAGCTGAGAAGATGGTGCTGAAGTAAGTTTCTATGCATATGTATTGTATCGTATGCTATTGGGAAGCCCATGTAGATTTTGTTAATCAGTCTCATTTGCTTTGTACATGCTGCAGTTATTTATTGTGGTTAACGATAGTTAAATCAACATCAATAACAATAATACATATGGCCTGTGTAGAAGAAATTTTAAGTGTTGTTATTTCCCTATCACAGGACAGAACTTTGCCGTTTTAGCGGTCAGAAGATATATCCAGGGAAGGGCATCCGATTCATTCGTGCAGATTCTCAGGTCAGCTTGTTAATGCATTTGATGTCATGAATATCTCTAAGCCTTGAATGTTGCTATAACAAGAATTTGTATCTATGTTTACAGGTTTTCCTTTTTGCAAACTCAAAATGCAAGCGCTACTTCCACAACCGCCTGAAGCCTGCAAAGCTTACCTGGACAGCTATGTACCGGAAGCAGCACAAGAAGGTATTATATGAGCACACGCTCTTTCATTGGATAAGTTCATTTTTTGTCACACTGATTAAATATTTTCATAAATTTGTTGGGTCGAGCTGAGCTTTGGTAGTCTTAATGTTGTATGGTGCTTCATGTGCTAAGTGGAGTCCCTTAAACCTTGAAACATGGGAGCAGGATTCTAACAAACCTTTGGTTGCTATGATGTCAATGCATGCATTCTTTTATTCAGATTATTGCCATGTTTATTTGTTTATATTTGAGTGTGATGCTAAATTCTCAAATGAGCACCTTCCGGTGTGTGTATTACAATGTAGAGATATATTCATCTTGGCACTTGTTTCTTTATCATGTAGCTGTGTCCTTTGTGGCCATTCCTTTATCCTTTACCTATGCAGTTAGTTGTTCTTTTATGTAAGGTGTCCAATTATATTCTTTCGACTAGGATTGTTTCTGTCATGTTCATTTTTTAGATGTTGTTTTCAACATTTGTGTTTGTAGGATATCCATGCTGAAGCTGTCAAGAAGAGGCGCCGGGCTACCAAGAAGCCATACTCCAGGGCAATTGTTGGTGCCTCACTGGACGTCATCCAAAAGAAGAGAGCTGAGAAACCTGAAGTTCGTGATGCTGCTAGAGAGGCGGCTCTTCGGTATGTTTTCTTTCCTTTTATAAAGCTGTTATGCACATCAGAATGGCGACCGTTGGTTTTGGTGTTAAACTTTCTTCTTTTTAGATGACGGTTTATAGAAAAGCAATTTGTGATGTCAACAAATTTCCCACTCTCAGAATAGTGAATAGCCATTACTTATTGGCCTATTTCAAGTTCTCTGTCGTTGCATGTATTGTGGTGATCAAATAGTTTAGATTTTGGTTCACCGCCTGTTGTTCTCAGCCTTCTGCATTGGCTGAGTACCAGTCATATTCATGCATAATTCTATTGCATTTATGATAGAAATTGGGACCCTCCAAAACATATCTTGACGTTGCTAAGAACTTAAATCATTGCAGTGAGATCAAGGAGCGCATCAAGAAGACCAAGGATGAGAAGAAGGCCAAGAAGGCCGAGGTGACCAAGTCCCAGAAGGTGCAGAACAAGGGTGCCGCTCCCAAGGGTCCCAAAGGCCCAAAGATTGGTGGCGGCGGCGGGAAGCGTTGAAAATCCCATGCGCCGTTGTGATCAATCAGTTCCCCTGTCATCTAAATCGTCTTCCGTCAAGCTCATTTGTAAAACCTTGGGTTAAATTAGCATCCCTAGTGGAGATTTATGCTTTATGCTTTATGCGCCGTTGATTTATGCTTTAGCATCCGCAGTGGAGATAATACCAAGAAGTTGAATCCTAACTTTTGCAAGAGTTGTCCCTATGTTTTAGTTCTGGATGAGTTTTAGCATTCATTTATTTCTCTTCTTTGTTGCGTAGATTTACTGATGTGATCGGCGGATTTCCAATTTTATTTTTCTCGCCGTCGAAGCAGAGTGATGTTAAGCATGCATATGCACTCAAATCAACCGGAGCCATCCGATCCCAGCCGCGAGTGCAACCAATGGGAAATACCCCTCAACCGAGCCAGCCCCAGACCCATTGCTAGGGCGACGGTGGCTATGTGAGCCAATGTCCTATGAACATTGAACGCTGTGCTGCGTGCTGCTCTGCACCCCCGGCTCTTCCCTAGTGTCGGCCATGGCTCTGCTCTCTTCCACCACCGCCGGCTTTCTCACACCATACCTCATTGACTCACCCTTGGGCCCAGCCATTGCCTTCCATCGCTGCTCATCGCCACCTTCATCTACAACCAGGGAAGCAATGGCGGAGCTTGAGCGAAATCTCAGCGGGGCCAAATTGCTTAGGAAGGTGTACGTAGTGGACTGATAGGGACTAGTTAATATGAAATAGATCAAAAGTGTATCATTAATACTATATTATTGAGGGGTAAACAAAAAGAAAAAAATTGCTTGGGGGGGATGCCACGGCCCAGCTTTGCCCTCACAAAGCTCCGCCCTGCAGGGAAGTGAGTGGTGGCGGTAGCTAGAAAGAGGAAGACGAAGTGGCATAGCGAAGCGGTGGTCAAAGGTTGCATATAACGGGTTGAAGACAGCCCAAGACGATGATTCTTTTGTCATTGGATTGGATCGGCCATGTGCTATGCCGTTGGAACACCATAGCGTTATGTATTCCTTCTCATGTCCCACGGGCGACACAAGCCCTGGGGATGCCGACTGCAGCCATTCCTCAACGCGATGTTGCACGCTCTTGCGGAGGGCGTTAGTAGAAACATGCGCGACCAATGACACGAAGCATGGGAGACGAAGCGAAAACCATGCGCGTGTTTTCTCAAGGCCTGTCTCCAACGCACGCTCGCGCCGCGCCTGCTCCTCCTACCAAAATCCCTGCCTCGCCCCTCGCGCCCAAAGCCCAGCGCTCTCGTCTAGTCTCGTCACTCCATTAACTGCCCATCCATCCCCGACGCTTCGCTGCGCCGCCCAGCCTCGCCCAGGCCACCGGATGTTGCCACTCCATTAGCCTCTCGCCAACCGAAGCGAGCGAGCGAGCGAGCGAGATCGCTCCGATTTTGCCGTCGCCACGGGGCCGGTGGGCGACCGTCCTGCCGTCCTGGCCGGGTGAGTCGGGAGATCTCCCCTTCCGTTTCCTCGCTTTCGGCAGTTGCTGTAGTTTGCATTTCTCATCTCAGTTCTCAGCTGCAAGTGCAAAAATAACCCAGACGTGATCAGATTTTTAGTATTTCTTACTTGGATCACGACGAGTTCCTTTCGTTTTCTTGTACGTCTAGACAGCCGTTGTTGCCCCTCCAAACTCCCAAAGCCCTCAAATTGCAAATTTTGCATTTAATGAATTCAAGTGTTCAAGTGGTTTAGTCGTCTTTCAGTGGTGTGATCTGTGCCTTCTGCATTCGTCAGGATGTGCGTATGGAGCAAAGTTCTTTTCAGCATTTTTGTTTTGCGCAAGTTCCAAAGACAAAAAATCTAAATTTTAAGATGAATATGCAGTTTCTGTATTTGTATCCATGCAGCCTGAAAGGTATATGATGCGTCAAAGTTGCCTCCCTGTGATGGCATAACCTGCTGGCGTGTGATGCTTACTTTTATGATCTTAAGCGGCGATAGCTGTAATTTTGCAATGAGTTACATACCTTTCCCCCAAGGCCCCAACATACTTGTTCCTTTTATTCCTCAAGTAATTCCTGCAGGTAATATTCTGTTGTGAATGGTGAAAGATGATTGCTCCTGACCTGTCTAATGCAGGTTGCACTGTAATGGAGGATATCTGACACAATTGGAATATCATAGTAAGGCAAGTCTAAGCCAGTGTTACTCGGACACCCATGTCAAATTCGTTATGCCGAATTGGACGCCCCGAATCCGTCTCATATTCCGAGCATTATTTTCCACATCCAAGAAAATCTTGCGGATTCCAAACCGAGTAACACTGGTATTAGCCCAAGCATTTTCGCCTTGGTACCATGTAGCCTGTCCAAGTCCAGCTTGAGTCATCTTTTTTATTTCCAACGAAGGTTGTTGAAATTTGGAAGATGCTAGTTATGCTTTGTTCAAAGAATCATCTTTTTCAAAAGTATTACTCTGGAGAGTTACTTGAAAGATGAAACAAGCCTTGTTCATTAGTTGCTTTCAGCTTCATCCTAGTCACCAGTCTGATGCTTGTAGGTACCAAGTCTGCTACTCGTATCAACACGACGGTCAATATGAAAACAGAAACTGATGATGGCAATCTTGAGGTTCTTCAGCAATATCAAATGCAGTACGATACATTGACTAGACAAAGCAGCCGTCCGACAAAATCAAATCTTTTTGGGGTACTTCATACCTTCTTTTCTTTGACATAGTTCCTTGCCCCAACCCCCCTTCAGATCTGCGCATTCCGTATACATTGAAGTAGTATATAGTTCATGGCCCAAGGACTGGTACATTTTTATGGTAGAATACATGTTAAATGCAGGAAATAGCTTAATAGAATTAACTGTTCATTGATGAATTATATACATTCGTATAGCTAGTTCAGAGATACCTGCAATTGGATATATATTCAACATTTGAGTAGATACCCTTTTTTCTAGAATAAAAAGGCATCGCCTGCGAAGGGTCCAAATAAGAAAATTGGTGTACATGCAACCAAACTTTCATCACCTGGTGTTCATGTAAGTAACACTGGACAGCATCAGCGTTCCTTTAGAGAAAGCAAAGGTTCTAGGGAATGTGGCATGTTGGATGACAATGAAGGTGCTACGGAATTGAGGAGATTGCAAACACCAATCAATTTATTTGAAGATGAATGTGTTTTTTGCCATTCATTTAGAACCGGTGAGGTAATACGATGCATATCATTTACATTTATCTTTCAGAACTTATCTGTTGAAGGCTTCTTATTTTTTACTGGCACGAAACAAAATCCTTTTTCCTATTTCAGTTTCATGGTCCAATGGTACAGTATCTAAAGGGAAGGCTTGTGTCCAGTGACGATGGCAACCCAACAAATACCATCTATGTTCATAAGAAATGCATGGAGTGGTGAGCTTCTTTATACACAACGTTAACTCTTTATATTATTTAATTTAGATTTCTTATCATACCATTTTCAGTAAGATTTGACATGCAACAGGATTGGTCCGTCCTTCTAATTCTCACTATAAGAGTAGGGTTTATGTTGATACAATCTTTTTTTCCCCCTCCACTAATATTTGTGAAGGGCCCCAAGAGTGTGTTTCAATGGTGATACTATTGTGAACATGGAGAAGGAAATCAGTCGTGCTTCTAAATTGAGATGCAGCAGATGCAGGCTCCCTGGAGCAGCCCTTGGTTGTTATTATAATCATTGCACCAGAACTTTTCATGTTCCATGTGCAGTGATGATACCGGATTGCCGCTGGGATGTTGTAAGCTTTTGAGTATACCTTGTCGTTGATCTATTTATAACTACTGTGATATTCTAACATGCCTTATTTTGGTGTTGAAGGATAATCATAATGTTTTGTGCCCCGAACATGCATCCGAGGTGCTACCATGTGATGAGATGAGCTCACCAATAAAGGAAAGTGACAATTCTTCTTTTGTCAACCAGAAGTATGTGATCTTCTTCAACCTTCTTGGAAAATGATGTAAAGGTTCCTGGCTACTTGATTAATGTCTCATTTTATAATTCTGTGTTGTATTTACTCATTCCAGCCAATGTTCAGTCAAAGAAGAAATTTCAGTTGATTGCCAAATGGAAGATAAACAATTAAATCAACTTATTACATCAAATTATTCTCTGCTTGGGTATGCCATCTTTCTTCACCCGCATTGGAGGATGGTTCTCGTTCATTTGATTAAATATTAATCTTTCATTTCTTAATTGATTTGTTGTATTTTGTTGCTCCAGCCAATGTCTAGATAAACAAGGAATTCCTACGATTCATAAAAGGGAAGAACAAGAAGTAGATCACCTGAGCACCTCAAGTTCTTCTTCCTTGCGTCAGGGGTACGTGATCGCTGTTTACCCTTCTTGGGAGAAAGTTCAGCGGTTCCTCGTCAGTTGGTCAATCATTATTCATTAGTATTTCCTTCTTTAATTTTGCATTGTATTTCATCATTCCAGACAATGTTTGGACAAAGAAAGAATTTCTACCAATTACCAGAGGGAAGAAAAACAAATGCACCAGTCTAGCACTGTTAGAAGTTGCCCTACGGATCAGCTGGTTTTGCTTGGTTCTTTTTAAGCGCATCAGAGAAGGTAGCATTGAGCATACTGGCAAAAATTGAGTTTTATTTCTTTTTTGTGTGCATCTTGAATAGATTTGCAGAATGCTATATGACCTGTTAAATTTCTAAATGAGTTCTGTTCCATTCCAACTTGTGATCAACTTGTTTTACGTTTGTCAAGCAGGATTCCTTGAAGGACTTTGCATCCTTGGCCAATGCAACTCTGGCTGAGAAATGGGACAAAAATGTGACTCATGTTATTGTGGGCAGAGGTGCTGGTTTTGCATGTAGCAGATCATATGAGGTCCTGATGGCGATACTGTCTGGGAAATGCGTTGTCACAGCTGAATGTTAGTATTGAGCAATATATTTTTGTGTTGTTGAATATTTGCTTACTATGTCCAAGTCCATGTTACATAATGCTTAATTAACAGCTCCCATGTCTGAGATATATTTTTGTGTTGTTGAATATTTGCTTACTATGTCCAAGCCCATGTTACATAATGCTTAATTTAACAAGCTGCTGATCTATTCACATTTACAAGTATCCATGAAGATCATTTAAAACTTATCCTAATTTGGCAGAGCGCTTTATTTTATTCCTGTGTTTAAGCGCTTCACCTTGCTATTTTAGGGATTGTGGATTGCTTTGGGAAGCTGATTCCAGGTCCAGAAACTTGCTTGAGGGAGCTGATTCCAGGTGCAGAAACTTCTTATGAGGTAGAATTTTTTTATGGTTCACACACATCAATCGATGGACCAAAGAAACGAAGAGCCAGAGCAGCTGAAGGGGTATGTATACATGTCTCTTTCTGGCAGTAAAATTCGACATGACTACTATATAGTATATAGAGAAAATAATATATGGTGAAAACTGATCGCAGTTAACCATATGCATAAGTTCAGGGATTTGGTTTGCAACTTTTTTGTCAATTTTTTTTCCTACTACAACAAAGTGTAAAAATGCATTTAAATGTTCATATGTAAGGCCGTTTATAATGTGGAAGACTCAAACTGCATTCCTAGAGAAATTTAGATCTTTTTGGTCAGTATGTTCCAACAGCTTTACCTTGCAAGTTGAGGTGCTAAAATAGGTCCACATATTTCCTGGATTGTGTCCGCGTCCAATAATTATGAACGCGATTCTACATCCACATGTTCTTCCCATCTATACCCTCGCCTCATTCTCTTGCAAAGTTTTGTACCATTACATCGGCATGATGAGTAAATGATGCTTGCAGGCACCGAAATTGTTCTCAGGACTGTATTTTTGCCTCAGCGCATACATGAACTCTGAAGACAGAGAACACATACAAAATCTCATAGCAGCTGCTGAAGGACAGGTACTGGAGGGGAGCAGCCTGCATTCGTTACACGAGAATTTGGACAAAAATCCAGTTAAATTATACTTCGTCTACAATTGCGGCCCTCCGAGAAAATTCACTGCGAGCTTCTCTCTTGATCTTCGCAAGGAGATAGAGGAGGGCATCGAGTACGCGGCCTCCGGAGCGCGGGCGATCGGTCACTTGATGGTGTTCAATGCTATTGCGTCTTATGATGCGCAGATCCTGGAATGTGATCACTTCACTCCGAATATGTGCGCGTAATGCTGCGATGTAGACATAGTTTTTACTTCTCTTAGGAGTTCTTTTTGAGATTAACCCCACATCAGTTGTGGGGAAAGAATGGTCACAAATTACAAGTGTTAAGGGTAGTCACCCAATGGGATAGCATTTCTTTTTTGGGGGATATGGCCTAAGTATGACTTTATTGTTGCTTTGGTGCTGGCTTGCATGTTTCGCAGCCCAAAGACTTGGTTTCGGACGCTTGTTTAGCGATCCGAAGGCGCGTGTCGGCGACAATTTTTTCATTCTTCTTTTCGGCAATGCCTCTAGCCCTGTAGCCATTGCTCGGCAACATCAGATCTTTGGCACTATAAGTTGATGATAATTTCTTTTTGAAAATATGCTTTGTTTTCTGCTTTCCGAGGCAGACAGAGCCTTGATGAATGTTTGTATAATTGCTCCCTTTCAGAGAAAGATGGCAGCCGTACTAGCCCTACCGGAAGTCCGGCGAGCTGAGCGGCAGCAAGTAGTAGCTCTACCGGCTGCCTGCCACCATCGGACCGTGCCCTATGCAGGCCAGTGCGTGGTCATTGCGAGTGTGGGGTCGACACCTCCTCCATCACTTCCTGGGCTTGCATCCGCCTCCAGTAACTCCGCTTGCTCTTCTCCTACCGTAGCCAGAGGAACGGAGGCTCGGATGAGACGGATGTAGTGCAAGGCTCGGATGAGTTCATTTCACGGATTGAGACAACTAAATTTTCGTAGTTCGATGAAATCATGTTCAATCTTCTAGAGGATGGAATGGCAAATGTGCTTACGCGAAGAGACTGTTGCGGCTGTAGTTAGAGAGATCCAGTTCTAGTAAGGTGCATATTGAAATTTTATTGTATCTTCTATTTTGCATGGTGTAAGTTGTTTAGTCTCAAAAGCAGTGCTAAAATTAGCGTTGTTGACCACTAAAAAGTTTTAAGAAAAGACGGCTCAAAGAATGAAGATTAAAGATAATTTTTCTAGCTCTTTTAGTGGTTTGATGAGTCACATTGAGTTTAGAAAAAAAGTACTATTAAAAGAAGTTGAAATGTAGAAACTGGTGAGTGTCTTGCTAATACTCAGCTAACAACCAATTTTCAAATTCAAAGATGCCTTTAAAATCTCTTTATACATAATTTTTTTTGAAATATTCGACTATCCGAAATTGATGTCAGAATATCCGAATTTCACTTCTGTGTGAAGAGTTAGGAAACTTGGAACCTCCAAGCTGTCTTTTCTGTTTGATCTTCTACATGTCCAAACATTTGAGATTTCCCAGAACCTCCCATTTTGGTTCTGTACACCCATAAGTCATTTGCTTTGAAAGCCGGAGCTGCTGGATATTTCCGAAGTCTTCAAGATCTATTTCTAGACTTATCTTTTGAAATTTCGAAATGTTCGAGTCCAGTGTTAGAAACTTAGAGAATGAGTTCTGTTCATCTTAGTTGATGTCATTTGAAATCTGGCAAGGTCTGAATGCGATGTCGGAACCTCCGGGAATTCATTCTCACCACGCCTTGTGAAGGCTATTCTTAATCCTGAAAGGTCTCGGTTGATGTCGGAGCCTCTAACATTCGCTTTTGTCCGTTATGCTTTAAAAACGGAACCTCCCGTTCTTGCTAGAAGTTTCGAGATCTGTTTCTGGACAGGCAATATAGCCATTGACTTCAAATTTTGAAACATCCAGGTTCCATCTCGGAAGTTCCGAGTTCTTTAGTTTTTTCACTAACTGCTAGTTTTTGAGGGATTGACTATATATACCCAATCCTCTTTGCGCACCTAACACTTTGCAAAATCATTTCTCTGCTCTCTTGAGTTCTACTCCTTATTTCCTCAAGGCAAGTTGTGATTCTTTTGAGGAAATCTTTGAGGGAGAGATATTGAGCCATAATTGAGCATCAAGCAAGAGTTCATCTCCAAGCTGAACTGATCGAAGTCTGTTACTCTTGGAGATTAGCTTCTTCTAGATGGTTAGGAGTCGTCAAAGCTCTCCTACCGCAAGGTGAAGAGCTGCCACAAGAGAAATGAAGCTTCGCATCGGCAAGCTTCTTCAGGAAAGAGCACGATTCGGTGCCAACTTCAATCGTTGGATCAAGCTTCTTCAACGGAGATGTAAAGTCTTGCCAAAGGCTCAAACTTCGACAAAAATCTTATGGCTCTCGTGTGGATGTTTCCTTGCATTTCTCCATACTTGTTTTCTTAGTTTTTTTTATCACTATCATATTAGGTTTTTCTTAGAACTGCTTAGTGTTTTAGTTATACTTGTGTAGAAAGTAATTTTGGGTCATATTTTTATTAATCTTCTATTCACCCCCTCTAGTCGATACCATAGATAATTTCAATGGTGCTCAAAGCACCCTCAGCTAGGCCTCGAGGAAATGAAACTATGTGCCGTTTCTCTAGGGTCAAGCCGCTCCGGTGCAGGATGGAGATGGTGGGAGATTTTAGACTTACAGCCGCCGGTTCACGCCATTCTAATCCTCACTTCCCCTCTCCTCACTCCAAAATAGTGGCGCTGCTCTCCGCTTCCTTTTGATGAGTGCTTGTCCTAGGCTTCATCTCCGGCACGCAGTGGTTGTCTCCGTCCTCTTTGGCGAGTAGATAAAGCCTATCATCTGTGCCCCTTCTCCTCACTACTACCCCATCAAAGCGGTAGTGCTCTCCCTGACCTCTCCCTTATTCCATTCAATGGTGGTCCTTGGCTTCCTCTCTGGCAAGCGGTGTCCCTTGGCTTCCTCTTTGGCAAGCGGTGTTCCTCGGCTTCCTCTCTGCAAAGCGGTCCTCCTCTTTCTCTCCAGTTTGGTGGTAAACCATATCCTGCCTAAACACTCCTTCGTGTTCACCCATGGTGTGGTAAGCATGTGCTGTTAATCTTGCTTACCCTGGTGGATTAGAGCCTACATCTTGTCACAATGACCATTATGTTGGATTGGAGCCTACATATTGTCGATTTGTGCTTATTGTTCTAGATTCTTAGTGCATAATTATTGATGTGTAGCCCTATGTCAAGTAGCTGATGATTTACGAGGGGGCTATCTCTCAGGCAGTGGTCCTTACGCACTTATGCATGTCCCAAATGGGGCAAATTGGACAATATATATGACAAGAAGGCTTCATTGTGCAGTGTACTTCATGTCTTATGCATGCTTGTATTGTTAGGATCATTGAAGAAACCTTGTCATCCTAGGAGTGGCAATAGTAGTCGTCATTCAAGCATATTTCCATTCATAGAAGGGTTGTTGTATGCTATGTACCTGCAATATCAAATGGTCCATGTTTCTGCGAGAAATTGAGTGACAGGCAAACCAAAACCAAATCTACATTGTGATGATGTAGGCTATCAACATGCTTTGCACAAGGAGGGCCCCTTTTTTTCAACCTCTACAGATTGCTTAGGGAAAGGAACTTGCTGACTGATAACTTCCTGATGCGTGCATCTCACATACATGTTTTTTTACTTGTTTTAGCATTTTTTCTAGTCTTTTTTTATTCTTTTACCATCAAAACTACCAACTCTTGCAAATTATCTCAAGATATCAATCAGACAAGAAAAAGGAGGTTTAGGAGGATAGCCACAATTTTGGGAGACTCTTTTGGGAAAATAACTACACCAACACCTTCTACACGAAGAAATAAAGCCACAAAAGAAACCATGTACCATCTGATTTTCTAAAACGCGGGAAGAGATACGGTGCGAGCCAGCTCGCCCTTACGACCCGCTCGTACCAGGTACCATAGGGTTCGCCTTGTCAAACAAAACCCCTTGACAACGGTGGATTCAAGGAGGCATTCCTATGCACTCTAAGAGGAGACAGAACACAAAAAACAGCCCCTAGATGGGATCTAGGTGAGGAGATAATCTTCACCAAGGGGATGGCCATCTTCACCAATAATCAAGGGGAGATTCTAAGAAAGATTGAGGATCCATCCATCCACCATCATTCCCTTCATCATCTTCGACTTACCCCATAGTTTAATCTTTGAATTTGTCCATTTATGTACTTTGTTCGTTGTGGATTTTGTTGAGGATTCATCATACTCAGTTCTTATGTTTCGTACTATTACTTCGACCATGTCTCGTGTCTCAATTCTTGAGTAATCTATTTAGTTATTGAAAGTATGGAGGAACCCTAGCCTAACTATGATTGATATGTGGTAATTTATTGAGTTATTTTATATGATGATGATGATGTTTGTCATTATGATTGTGCGAACGTCAACCGCGCACCATTTTGTCCTAGTGGACACGATGGATGTCAACGCCTTGGAGGAGCGAGATAAGAGGTACCGAGGTGATAGAATCTACTTCAAATCCTTGAGCCGCTTCGGTTCGAGGATCATAGAGACCCACATGCTTTACGTCATAACCATGGGTAAAATCTTAATTACTATCCAATTAGACATTGGACAGGGTGGTTGCTGGAGATATGTACACAATGTTCAAGGCATATCTTGTTTAGACTCCGCCCTCATTTATGCATATGGCCAAATATTTTCTATCTAGTATCTAAGTATGGTTAGTGAAGATTATATACCCCTCAAGAACACCTTAGCCATTTATCGTAAAGTTTACTTTTCAGCATTTTATATTTCTTCTTTATTTTTATGCAATCTTATTTCACTCATTTCAATCACCAAATCGCCTTTTCACTTGCTTGGTCACATTGTCCCTTAAGGATACATAGGGACAAAGACACGATTCTACAAGAGATAAAACGTTGATTCCTCTGCTTCTCACGGATTTGATAATCTTACTTCGTAAACTAGCTACAATTAACCCTGTGCACTTGCAGGACATCACTTCCACACGTGTTAAAAAGTAAGTTGCAATGTTCCTCCATGTGGTTGATCATAACAAAAGGTTTTAAGTGATCCACAATATCTGCGCAAGGTCCATTAAGACAATCAATGGATATTTCAATCAAGTGTTGTATGTACTTGTTGAGCTCAGAGATGACATGATTCACTGATGGTACACCTTTTAAGATCAAATCACGACGATTTGCTTCTCGTATGCTTGCTGCATGTTGCTTATCCAACCATCAAGACAAGGCAGATCCCAAATCCAGAGTATCAGTAACTAACTTCTGAACTAAAGAGAAGAGATAGTATAAGTCTGAATTTTACAAAACATAAAAAGAAGTCATTTACAGCCAAAAAGATCAAATTGACCCTACTGGTTACAGCCAACGAATTATGAGGCGCACTTTCCTCAGTTACATGTCTACAGCTACCAACAGGGCTGCCAGCCAACACAGAAGCTCCGCTTTCCAAAACAGTACGCATGTCCTGTCCAAAGGAAATGAAATTTAGCATGATACAGTAAATTAATCTAGCAAAAAGTTAGTACAGTTATCAGTTGTGCTTACAGAATCATTTTGCACGAATGTACTCCATCTATATTCTATAATAACAGCTACTGATCCGACCGAAGAAACTTGAAATCTTTCAAATGCAGGAGACTCTAGTGCAACAACTGCAAGTGCAAATTAGTACGTTAGAAAAGCCAGTCCTACATATGGAATTATGACACTATTGAATATCAATATATAAGATTAGTGGGACTCAAAATCCTGACCTTATAATCTAACATTTTGGCTGGCAGAAGGGAGGACAGGTCTCTTCTCTACTGCCTCATACTGGAGAACAAAGTTGTCCTGCAAACAACGAATGCTCAGGTTACTTCTATAGCTATGCGATAAGGCTATAAAGTCTACAAGGATTTCTTTAGATGACCAAACCTTTTGAATTGTATCCCAAATGTTTGGGTCGAAACAAATATAGGAGCCTCGTTCATAAATTGGAGTTTTCACAAGAGGTGCCACGTTTGGAGCTCTTGTGAGCCACACGCGGTACTCTCTGTGGTAAAACCACCCTTTATTGTATCTGAAGAAAATAGAATCAGCAAATCTGAGTTATCTGACATACCAAGCCAGTTTGACTCAAAACAACAGAAAATCAAGAAAACGATATATTATAGAAAATGATGAATAGACCAATAATATTGTTATATATAAGATATGTCAGAAAGCATGATTGGAGTGTCAAGATTAAGCCTATAAAGGGAAATCATGTATTTTCAGTTGTAATTCCTCGTAGATAAGAAGTTTGGGTGAACATAAAATGTAGGGGTCACTAGCAGCCAATCGTGTATAGTAATATCCGTTTCTGATTAGTGAATACTACAGAGGATAAAATAAAAAGGGCAAACACATCGACAGGGTCAAAAGTAGTATAGGGTGTGTGAATAGCACCAGATGAAGGTCCACTAAAATATTAAATGAAGTTAAGAAACTAAAGCTGAAGAGTAAAAAAGAGTAGTTCAAAGAATATTCAATCAGTGCATCTCAGCATAATAAAGGAGATACGGCAGGTAAGAAATTTATTCGCCCATATGCTTGCATACAAATAGTCAGATATGATTGGGAATGGATGATGATACTAAAAACTGTGCATGTTTGTGCTTACAGTTCATTCGCAGCATATAACTGAGCGACATCCTTTGGCATACTGCACAAAGAGCAAAGTCAGATAATGCATAGGTTAATAAAATCAAATGCACAGTTGATTGAACCAATTTACCTGTAGAAGATGTAGAATAGTGTCAAGGGGTGGAACTTCGGAAAATGCAATGGCTGCAGAGGGAGAAAACATTGCAATGTCAGGGTTCAGGAGGCTATTGGTAAACCAAATGTTAAGCAGCTTACTTGCAACGCTGGAGGTTGCTCAGCACCAAAACAAGCCGGGATTTGAAAATCTGGTTCTCCTTTAGCCGGCTCATTTGACCACGGAGAGCCAAACGTCTTGTAAAGATTATCTGGAGAATTCAAATTCAACCCTAGTGTTGTCAAATCAATCCCTAAAGCAAGAGATGTTGGTCCAGGCTCTTTCAATTTTATTACACTCAATAGTCCAAGTAAACTATATGGATCTGGCGCAGTCTGTGTTCCCTGAACAGACTTTAGACTCTGATCCTTATATGACTGTGGACCTGAAGACGCCTGCAACCTAAATGCAGTTTGAGTCTGCGGTTGATGGTACTGCTGGATAAGTTGTTCATAAGACCCCGAATTAGAAGACGCACTTGGAGAATTTATCGGCCTTAGTCCAATATTATCAAGCCCATTTTGAACCTAGTAAACACAATCACAGTAGTTAACAACCCACATTCGAAAAGTTTATCAGGCACTAAATATCAAACTTTTGGTAGGGTGTTCTCCCGTACTGTTCCCAATAAAAAAGGTAAATCAAAAAATGAGTAGTGATCCTAACTTAAGAGTGACATGCTCAATCTTGACTATTTGCTGATGATGTAGAAGAAAAATCCTAGAACACTTACTGTATTGGCACTCTGCTGATGTTGTTGCCGGGGTGGATAGCTACCTCCCAAATTAAAGCCAGATGATCTACCCATCTGCAGAATCATGTGTGGAAACTTAAGAATAAGAAGATATAACTGATCTGGGAATACAATGACAAAAAACATGAACTTACAGGATAATGTTGTGCTTGCATAATATTTGCATTCTCATGAAGGTGATCCTTGTGATGCAAATCCATACCATAATCTGAGGAACTACCTTATATTCCAAAGAAACATATCATGAGATAATTCCCAAAGAAGAGAAAGGGGCAACCCGAAAAATAATCAGCAAAGAAATGATAGGAACAACTCCTATGATCTGAGATCTGAATTTAGTGAAACAACTTCGACAGATCAAATTGCAATACATATAAGTTGATTATAGATAACTGATGAAAGCATATTAATGATGTTAGGAAAAAGTTTATATCACCCCCTGATGTTTGGCACTGCAACTACTTTACCCCCGAGGTATGAAATCCGGTAACTAGCCCCCTCGACTATTGAAGACCGTTCAAATAACACCATGGAGTGGTTTCGTGGGTGGTATTGCACACGTGGCGTGTGACGTGGCCAAAGACGTGTTGATGACTCAGCAAACATAATTTTTAAAAACTATTAATCTAACAAGCACCCACCTTTCCCCTCTTCCCCAACCCATCTCCTCTGTAATCTCCTTACTCTGTTCTGGCCAAGCTCTCACATGAGCCGCTCATTTTCCTGTCGCAGCTCATCGTTCTTCTCTCCAAAAAAATTTCGACAACAGCACCTGCTCCTCACGCGAGTACCGGTGAGCCCTGCCGCATCGGAAACAATCGCTAGTCAACTCCCACCTGTCTAGCATAATCTTCCAAATTTTCTACACACAGAGACCATCGCCAGACACTCATCACGCATCATGAGGAGGAGCTCTTCATGTGGCTCCCTATGAAGCATCCTCGTCGCCGACGCTCCAGCTGCTCGAGGCGTGGCATCTCCCGTCACACACCTGTCGTGGCTGCCGTGGGGTCAAGAAGGTACGGCGGCTGGAACGCACGTACCAGGAGGATGTTATCCGGTTGGGCATTATGTCGAATAGGTGGAGCGCAGCATCCTGTTCGCCACCATGCACTCACCATAGTGCACCTTGAACTGCACCATAGCCATCAGACGGTTCACCCAACACCATGCATTCAATTTTTGGCACCCTCGCAATCGGTGTGCACCACACCACCTTTGCCACCGAGCTCAAATAGTCTATTAATGGCTTCCGTTGTCTCCCATGTTCTGCAATGATAAATTTGTCCCACTGATCCCAGGGCTCCACGTGAGCCTTTGTTGGATTATTAATTCCTTTAATTATATTTGCTGAGTCATACTCATGTCTTTGGCCACGTCACATGCCACGTGTGGAATACTGCCTTCCAAATCACTCCAGAGGGTTATTTGAATGGTTTTCAGTAGTTGAGAGGGCTGGTTACCTGGGTTCATACCTCAGGGGTTAAAGTAGTCACAGTGCCAAACTTCAGGGGTGATGTAGACTTTTTCCATGATGTTAACTAACCCAGCTTGCGAGAAAAGGATTAATGTATAGCAAATAGAAAGCTGAGAAGAGGATTAGGACAATGAAATGTGGTCAATAGAGAAGAAAGCAGTTAAGGAGTTGATAAGACATCAAACAAGTAAATTGAAATGCTGAATTATGGTCTTTTTTTTTATGAATATGTGCAGATAACAAACATCAATAAGAGATAACAAACAAGGGAAAAGGCAAAAACACTAAAATACTAACAAGAAATAGATGGTCATTCAGATTTAGGTAAGAGTTATCCACTACATGCATATGAGACTAGCAATGGTGGACACACACCTTTATATCCTGGCAAAGCTGGAAAATCTTCATTCTGAATGCTGAATTCCTGGTTTTGTTGCACAATGGCATTAACACTGACTCCTTGCTTTCGCAGTGACCCTTCAAATCACAATTAAGAAAACTTAGTTAACCTAATATTATCTAAAGACTAAAGAGTGAAGAGTTTGTTAGGTTGTAGCATTACCATATTGCCCTTGACCACCTCCAGCAGAATTAGGACGCCCAGTTAATTGAGGAAAATCATTTATGTCAAACGGAGAATTGTCACCGGAGTTTCCATCATGTAGCATTCCTGAAGAACCTAAAGAACTGTTTCCTCCCTGCATTTGGTTCTGAGATAATGTTCCTCCAGCTGTTGGATAAGAACTTCCAAGCATGTTCATGAACTGTGGTGATGCTGGTAAAGAAAGAAACAATAAAAATTTAACATAAATTACAAAAATAGGAACCAGTACTCATGCCTTTTACAAAAAAGAACTTTCAAAGCTCTTAATAAACCCAGTTAGTTCATATGCATTTTAGATGCTTCCTTTGGTCAACATATAACTAGTGTGAGCAAACTAAATATTAACATTTTAACCATGTACCTTGATGCATACTACTCATTCGGTTGGATCCTGGGATATTAAGAGCCCCACTTCCAGAGTTGCCACTCAAATTCATACGGGATGCAATACCAGGCATAGACAGTCCTGCAGAGCTTATGCTTCTCCCGATACTGCTCCCACCCACAATATTGCCCACAGAATTAGTTATCCGTGGGCCTAAATTCCCCAAAACTGAAGAAGCTGCCAACCCAGGAGCAGAATTTCGGTTACCAACATTACCCAAGCTTGAGGATAAACCTTGTATTGAACCACCAATAGCATTCATGCTACTACTAAATACAGGATTCCCCCCAACATTCATACCTCCTCTGTTGCTGATCCCAGAATGCCCATGAGGAATCTAAAAATGGGGTAAAAGAATGAGTCAACTGACAGAGCACCAGCATGGATAGGAACAGGGTGCAGACTGTGGAAGAGGAGAAAAAACCTGAGACATGGATGCTGGAAGGTTATTTGAGGGAAATCGGCCACCAGAAATACTACCCCCAGGTTGTTGAACCCCTGGGGATGGAATACCAGTCAATGAAGAATTCCTTGTTGCTAGTGATGTAAGATTGAGATTTCCATGGACATTATGCAACCCTTCCAAACAGTTCAAGCGAGTTAGCCTTATGAGAAAAACAGAACTTTACAACATGGGTTATTGGACTAACTAAATTGCATATCTGTAAAATTTACTAACCTGAGTGATGGAAACCAGGAAGTGATCCAGACTGACCAGAAAAGGTTGATGCAAATGGCCTTCCTGTCGAATCCCCACCAATGTTTGACTGCAAAAAGTAATAAGAAAAAACAAAATCCTTTGTAAAAAATGTAGCTACCCATTCTCAAAAGAGCACTAAGTAGTCTTCAAGAAATAAGAGAAAAAGAGCCTTGAGCACAATTCAGAAATAGTTTAGTCCCCTTTGTGAGGTACAGGACTAAACAGGGAGAAAATGACATAAAAAATACCATGTGCAGAAAAGGACAAGTATGAGTCACCATATCAACTCAAGAGATCCAAGGAAGTGCACCATGATGATTTATTCAATAGAAAAAGGAGAAAATGCATACATAACCATATTAAGTCAGGAAGAATGAAAGCATACATTCAGCGATCCCGACATTGTGATGATGCCCAAAGAATGAACAAGCCAAGAGCAAGTCAATACTATTCCGGTATTCCCCTAATAGCATGATATTGCTTATCCAATCTGGAGTCCAAGAAGAGACAATACATGTGTAAGTAATTTATATGCAGGTCCTTCCAAAAGTGCAGAATACTTATCAAGGAAACATAATGGAAAGGATTACATGGCTACACGCGATTAGGGACCCAAAGTTGAATTTCTATATTAATACACTAACAGACTGGAAGAGATTAGAGCTCTTTTTGGGATCTCAGAGCTGCAATAGGTTGTGTTGCGAAGCAAAGTAGCTGTGGGACATGGACATTATTTGCCACATCTACCAATCAAACATATCTTACATTGTCAAGAGGCAGTCATGCAGAACATATTATTGCATTGCTAAATTGAAGAACTATGAACAAGAAAAGACAATAAAGAGGGTAGGAAATCATGAGAACCATTCTAGAAACCATATGAGGGTGTGTGCACCCTTCAGCACCAGCTTGGTATTTTTGGAATATACAGCTAGAATTTTGAGATCAAAAATGACAACCAAAATATTAGGCTTATCAACACAAAGGATAAAGCATGATTACCCCATATTTATATCCTCCAATACTAAATTTAAACATGAAACTTAGAGACGTGGTACTAAATCAATATCATCTTTTGGTTTAGCCTGAGAATGTGGACTTCAAACTTTCCAAAACATGTAGCTACTTTCTAAAACAGATGGCACGGAACAAAATAACGAAAAATCTCCAAGGGAACTTCAACAGACCAGCATGTGGGCCTCTTTAATCATGGGCCTGGGACTTGCGTTTGATCAGGTTTAGTAAATAACTGCGGTGATACTGGAGGAGCCACATTAATCCTAGAGGTGGTAAACTTCGCAGCATTAAACGAGAAAAAAAAGCGAAAAGAGCTAGAAATTTCCACATTAATCAGAAGGCAAACATCACACCATTAATCTGGTGGGGTCTGCCTGTACAATCGCCAGACATCATGTTGCACACACCCATCTTCCTTCCCTCTGGTTTCGTGATTCGACGCATTACCCAAACTTGAAGGTTACCAAGAGAATGTAGCCATGGCAGCTTGCTTTCAGGATACCCTTTTTTGTACCCGATCCATATGATCTCAAATCACCTTGGGTATCCATGTTTGATTTGATTGAGCAGAGTACATAGAAGTGAGAAAAATACTGTCTACATTCATTAGTTCTCTGCCTATTATTCCATCTCCCACAACCACAAGGGTGTTCAATTCCGGGTTGGAATCAACCCGGCCAAAACCGGCTAAGGAGTGCTAGTTCAATTTTGTTCTTTGCATGTAACCCAAGTGACAGCTCTAGTTCAGAACATTGTATAGGACGGTTTTCACGGTTTTATCCAAACAGTTTTGAACACCCACAAGCATCAATTTTTGAGTAGGTTAACAGCAAAAGAATGACTATCCATATGTATATATAGGTGATTAAAGTTAGGTGCAGTTCGAATTCCACCTATTATGCTTACAAATGCATGTTACCATTTGCGTACTATATGGTAAAAACTATATTATCTACATGCTATGTTGGAATAGAAAATATAGTAGACTTCATGCTTGGTTTCAAGCCTAAAAAATATCATGCTAATTGACAACATACAAAATATATAATTCCACATTAATCAGTACAAAAAGGAAATAATATATAATATATCCTTATATTGAATTGCAAATATTGTCTGGACTTGCTAGACTACAAGGGGTTTGTTGAGAAGTAAGTAAATTAGACCCGTTATAAGACAACGTCATATATCTAGTTGTGGTGTATTTCTATGATGAGATATAATAATGCAACATTTGAAACAAAAAAGAGAAGAAAGTCCTAGTGAAGATAGGAATCTCACATGGTTTGGCTGGTTTGTGGCCAATCTTATCTCCCTATAGAAGGTGAATATTTTTGCACAATTATCTGAAATCTGAAGCTATCCCTCCAGGAACTTTGTAACCTATTGTGTCTGAAACTATGAATCTAACTCCACTATAAAATATGCACGATTACAGTAATATAGAAACAGACGACAAAACACTGGTGACCAGTCGGCTTATACACAAACAGAACTGTTGGGAAGCCCATGCTTACGTCCGTAAAAATTTGGCACGCATACCATAGTTTTCTTATTATATTCCCTCAAGCTTTCCAGTTAGCTATTCCAAAAGAAAAATAACATTGCGGTTTGACGCTCGGTTTGGCGAACAGTCTGAACAAGAAGAATTGTGACAGCGATGAGAACAGAACAATGCATACCCAGCTTGCCCAAGCTCACGTTCAGCATGCGCACGAGCTCGAATCACGTGCAAAGGCTTCCCATCACAGCTGCCACCCAAAACAGCTCGAAGCATACTTATCCAAAAGCAAAGCAATCACAAAGTAGCCAAACTACAACTCCGCCATAAACATCATCGTAGACCACCCAACAGGCTCCCGAGCGACGCAGACACACACAGAAGCACTCCGCAGCTCGATTTCAGATACTCCAGGCCCCAGCTCAACCAGTTTCGCTCCAACACCCAGCCAGAGCCACTTCCAATCTAGAAAAATGCCACCGCCAAAATCGAATCTAAACCTAAGGCAACTGGAATTCGAAAATCACTCCATCCCTGAAGGAACCCGCCGCCGTCCGTGAGGACAAACGCCACGGATCCAGCAGCCGGCGAACCCCGCCCCGAGCGCACGCGCACGGCGGCCACGTATCGCGCTACTCCCACCCACGAGAAGGCAAGGCAGGCTCGACGAGGGGCGGGAGGAGGATGGATAGGGTTCTAGCAGAAGGTTCCGGAGAGGGTTACAGAGGGAGAGAGGGTAGAGAGAGAGAGAGAGAGAGACCTGACGAAGTGGCCGAGGTGAGGCGGTGCCGCGTGCGCGTGGGGATCCCGCCGCGTCGAGGCGTCGCGGCGGAGACGAGAGAGGAGGGAGAGGATGATGATGAGGAGAAAGGGGAAGTGGAGCGGTGGTGCGCGTCCGCCTCATCGGGCTCTAAATAGATGGGCTGCTCGCTGCGGCCCATGCACGACCCAGTAAGCAGCCCAACCGAGCTACCCATGGCCCAGATGAAAATCCATGGCGGCGGCCCATGTACGGGCCCGCAGCTCCGTCTTCCCTCAGGCGAGGTCCGCGCTCGGGTCTCGGCGTCGTAGATCCATCATTCGAGAACCTCGCGAGACCGGAGACGGAGAGGGAGAGAAGCAGCAGCAACGCAAAACCCTACTGCCCTTTGCTCCCTTGCCCTGTCCGCTCAGACCTCCGATCCGATCCAGGTGAGATGGGTTATCATCATGCGCTGTCCTGTGTGCTTCGATGATTCGTAGTATCTGTTATGAGGTTGTTGATTTTGGTGGTCGAGATCTGGTGTTGCAGATGGCGGCCACGGGGCGGTCGATGCTGCTGTCGCTGCTGCTGTTCGCAGTGACGCTGTCGCTGCTGGAGATGTACCGGGGGAGGTTCGCCTCGTCGGAGCTCATGACCATCGCCGGCGGATTCGTCAGCGCCCTCCTCTTCTTACTGCTCCTCACCGTGCGTCATCCTCTTGACCCTTGCTGCTTCTAACTGTTCCTTTTACTTCTCCCCTAAATTGAAGTGATGCGAGTGGTAGAAACCTGGTTCTTTCAGTTAGGTAAACCCGATTGGTAGTTTGCTGACATGTTGAGGGTAGCATTGTGAGCAAATGGGCCGTGATTCGCAAATATGTTATTGTATATGGTATAGCAACGTTCAGCGGTGAAAGAAAATAGAAATTCAGGTCACGTATCATCCAGTAGCTAGTTTCTCATGTTATATAAGTTCTCCAGGTTCAATTTTCATGACTCAGAGTACCTTCTCAA
This sequence comes from Stipa capillata, assembly GCA_019208055.1. Lineage (NCBI taxonomy): Eukaryota > Viridiplantae > Streptophyta > Magnoliopsida > Poales > Poaceae > Stipa > Stipa capillata. The sequence goes on from JAGXJF010004324.1 coordinate 48,405, forward strand.
ATAGAAAATGCCCTACAATTTGGAACTCACACTGCTTTGGTAGTACGCAAATACCCTTTGATTTGGCACTTGCATTGCTGTACTATATAAGCTAAGCTGCCAATTGCTTCTCACAATGTGGGCAATCATGAATAATAACTATGGCCCTGTTTGTCTAGTATCTGTCTCCAACCGGAGATATCAAGCATTGGCTTCTCAAAGCCAGGAAGCTAGAGCCAGTTGTGTGTCTGACACTTTGACCTAATAGATTCACCTCCTCCATTTTAAATTACAAGCAACTTTTTTGTCCTGTGGTAAAAGCGTACAATATAGTATAGTTAGGCCATGTACAATGCAGGGTGCTTATAGCCCGGTGCTTAAAGAGAGAGAGTAGCGTGGTGTCTCAAAAAAATATGTGACTTACAATGCAGAGTGTTTCATATGGATGCTTAAGTTGCTTTAATATTCGTGTAGCACCTACTCTAGCACCTGCTGTCTCCAATGCAGCGCTTCATATGAGTACTATTTGGTGCTTTTTGGAGTACTATTTGCTAAGCACCGGTTAAAGCACCTGTCACATGTGTTATCCTAAGCACCAGCCTAGCACCGGGTGCTAAACTTTGCTTTCGTTGCCCTTCCTAAGCACCTCTCACAAAAAAACCAGATTTTTTTCCTGAGGCACCTGTCTAAGCACCTGCATTGTACAGGGTCTTATAGCCAATGACAGACCTTGTTTGTGGTAGTTGTGTGGGTTTATGTTCATTTCTACGTTTTGAAACCATGAAAGACACGAAAGAGGACCTCAATTTTGTATTGGAATTGACTCTGGCTTCCACCTAGACACTCTGGATATAAAATCTCCTAAACCCCAAAAGCTCAGATGGGCATAGCATCTCTATACACTTATTTCTATCCAATTATCAGAGAAGCCATCTTTGAAATGTGATGCTTGGCCCAAATTTGCTTTCTCTAACAAGAACTAGTGCAATCTAGCACATAGAACAACAGTAAGAAGGTGATACGTACATTTGACAGACACCCTTTTATGGTTTTGTGTTATAATATCGATGAGTAGTGCAGTCATCAATTCTTTCCTTAGCAATTGTTATTATGTTGCATGGATTATTTTTTTTATGTGCTAACTGGAGCAAATTTTGCAGTTTATTGGGAACTACCAAGAAGCTAGTGGCATTAGAACTGGGTGGGGTGCAGGTACGTACAGCATATAACTTCATTCCCATGGTTTCTTGTAATTTTTAGTTTGGACTCTGTCATCACTGTTGTTCTTTCTTTGCAGTTGTTGTGGCAGAACTTATTGCTCTTATTATAGCTGGCACAGTGCACCGTGTTTGTATCACAACATGGTATGCCACGTTTGACATATTTTACTGATTTATTTGTACAAGTTCTTACTGCTTACTTGGTCCCAAGAACCCATCTATAGACCTGAGTGTTTTCTGTCTAATAATTAACCAGGTCTTGAGATCATCCAGAGATGCTAATATTAGATGTGCTAATGGAATACTTGCTTATAAATTTATGTTATGCTTGGGTGTGGAAATAATTGGAAATAATATTTATATTCTACAGAGAAGTGTATATCTCTTTCCTCTTGTCTGAAAGACAGGAGATGGGAGTGAAAGTTAACACATCTACTCAAAGTTTGATGGGCTGTTAGCCTATTACTAGAAAATATTAAAATATACTACCTTATGCTTTTGTGTTTTGCCAAAAACTGTATTATATTATGCAATATTCTCTGTAACTGCATTGTGATCTGTCGGTTACATATTGTTTGATCCTGAAAGAAGTTATAGGATGCATGATTAGCAGCTGAGTCATCTATAGCCTGTCTGGTTTAGAACGAGTAATTGTTGCATGCAAAAGAAGTTCTCCAGCTAGTTGAAATATTTCAGCCACCTAGCAATCATGACCTAAGAGAGCTAAAAGTTATTTTACTAATAACCGTACGTTTAGTTATGTGGAAAATATTTGCTCCATCCACCGTGGTGTTGACACAGCATTGTGTGGTGCTCACGTGTTATTGACAATCTGGTAGAGCTCATGTCACTCTGGTACATTATGAAGAAGCGTTTTCCATGTGTTTTTGTGTTGGACACATCACGCAATACCTCGCAGAAGGCTTGGTGAAACCTACATATAATAATGCCAGTTACTATTCCTCTACTAGAAGATCTAGCAGGGGATAGACGCCATCTTTATGTAGTATAGAGAGCTCTGCTTTTTTAAGTTCTAGCTCTATTTTTTTTTGTCATGTACTCTCTCGTAACATTCTCTGATGGTTTATTTGCACAATCATGCTACATTTGAACTAACTGGTCCTTTTGTTCCACTCTGCCGCAGCTTCCTGTTCTCTGCTGGATTCCTTTACGAGGTTGACAAGCTCTCCGGGATGATTCTTGCAAGGAGCGAGTCTAAAGCAAGGCGTTATTGAGCACATATATTTATGTACGATTGGCTTATTTTGTAGATCAAATCAAAAACTAGTATCCACACCCTCCATCAGACTTCCAAACCCAATTAGCTTTTCTTGCGAGGCGTATAGAATCCGAACTCTGGGTACTCTGTGTTTGCCGAGAGGTCACATTTTGATTTTAATCTAATCACAATGTTGTTGACTAGGTAATGTGCCTTTTACCAACTGCCCAATTGACATGAATTCACTACATTTAGCCTTGCCTAGTTGCAAATGTTGGAAATGCTCCTTGATTACTTAGGATTCTGCTTTTGTCAAGCATGTTATTGAACAGTTTATCGACGGTCCACGCTGGGGTTTTCTTGTTTTGTAAAACACAATAGAACAATGAAACTGTCAAAACTAAACCCAAGTTTGCTTCCTTCTTTTTTTTTAACTTCGGTTGCGTATGCAAAATGGTCTGCCGCGGTGGCTGACGCACACGCTCGTGCACGGTGCGCCGACCACTTCCCCGGCTGTTTCTGCCGTAGATTTTGCTGCCGCGTTGGTGCAACTTCGGGTGGCCGATGCACTGGCATCTCTCTCCTCCCTGCTCCCTCGCCGGAGTTGCAGAAGGTGGAAGACGCTCTCATCGCCAGCGAGCTGGACAACTCACGTCGCGTGCACAAGACACTACTAGGTCTAGTGGAAGCCTCGAACTGCACGTGATATGGACATGAGATACGAATGGGACAGTGGTCACGAACATTGCGTGCCATGCGTATGTGCATGCGCGCTATTTAGGCTGCCATATTTTGACCGGGAGTACCCCCACTGACCAGCTCCTGTCCACCTTCTGTTGCAACTTGCAACCCGTATACGTATGAGAAGTTTATGCCAATGTCATCACAAAGAAAACGTGATCAAATGACTCTTATCGGTGTGCTCTTTGCAATCCTAGGCCTCTTTGATTCGAAGGAATTTGATAGAAAATTTGTAAAATTTTATTTCATAGAAAATTTGTAAAATTTTATTTCATAGAAATTTTTTCTATAGAGCTTGTTTGATTTGTAGAATTGAAAGTCATAGAATTTTTTTCCTATGAACTACTTTGTATGCAATTTCAAAGATAATCTCATAAAAAAATTTCCTTTATTTCTATAACAACTATGACAAACATCTAACCAAATAACTTCTATTACTTATTTTTATGTTTTATATTCTCGTAGGATTTAATATGTCATGACATCCAATTATACATTTTTTTCTATTTGTACGTTTTTTTAATTCCGGGCACTTGTTCTGAGAAGTAGGCGTCTCTGCCATGATATATCGACATAATTATGCCATCCAGTGTCCCTCGACTGTTCAAAATCAGAAACCATCTCCAAACAAGAGGAAAGAAAAAGGAGCAGTCGAATCATAGACCGGATACCAGCCAACATAAAAGTCATCATCGTCTCCTCCACCATCAGCAACCACGAGTATTAAAACTCCAACCAACGTGCTAAGGAACACGAGATATGGCTGGACGTCTGGACGACGACCGACCTCAATTGGCATTTCAGAAGCAGCAATGCATGTCCCTTTGCCGTTAGATGGAGCCCTCAATTCAGTTAATTGTCAACTGCACGGCAAATGCTGCTGCCCGGCCTCCCGAATGTTGTCTTATTCTTAGCATACAACAGTACATGATCCAGTCTAATTAAGACGCAATCAAACGTTCGTTGGATTAAGCTGATGGCCCGACACGAGCACCCGGATGAAGAGGAAAAAAGAAAAACGACGGCGACGCGCGGATCAATCGGGACCGAGCTGGAACTCGGAGTCCGGCGGCGATGGCTACCTGCCACCAACAGGACGTCCGATCGAGATTAAAAATTGATCCTTTTTAAGGATAGCCTACAATAATTATAAGAAACGCACTGTATATTTGCACTAACATTTAGTTTTCAGCCTGCATCGGCAGTCGGCACCCTCCCTCTTTCCTCCCTGCCGTTCTGGTTTGACCAATGGTGCAGTGCAGATTTGGTTATCTCGTATGAACGCGTGGGTAGCTCACCTTGGCCCAGGTTGACCTCTTCCCTGCGTTTGGGAAGAAGAAGCAGCCTTGTTGGTTGGTAACGTTGGTTGGATTCAGTGAACATATACACCGAGCCATGGTCTCCGCTCTCCCATCCTTTTAGTTTCGCCTCGCCACAGGTAGCCAAGAAACGTTTCAGAGCGACGTAGACAAGAGAAGAAGACAAGCGGCCCAGGGGAGCGGTGCTCTGCTTCCTCCGACGTGCTTCCGCGCTCCGGCCAGTCAGACGACCACCATCCGTCGTCGTAGTCGCCGTGGAGAGAATGGAGGCGGCGACGCGGCGGGCTCTGCCGCCGCTGCTGCTGCTGCTGTTGGTGGTGGCGAGTGTGCCGGCGGGGCTCTGCGACACCAACTCGCAAGATGGTCAGTCCGATCGGTGATCAGAACTCTGCTTGTTTTAACAATTCTGTGTGCAGTTTGTTCATATTTCTCCAGTCTGTCTGGTGACCTTGTGTGGAATTTCTTGGACAGTTTCCGCGCTCCGTTCGCTGATGAGCCAGTGGACGAACTACCCTTCGAGCTGGACGTCGTCGACGTCCGGCGACCCCTGCGGCGCCGGGTGGGACGGGCTCATGTGCAGCAACGGGAGGGTCACATCGCTGTGAGTAAAATTCCGCGACCGCGCTATGCAGTTCGTTGCCAGTTTCAACCACCGTCGTGTAACATCATCGTGCGTGCATGTTTTGCAGGAGGCTGTCGAGCGTCAACTTGCAGGGCACGCTCAGCAATAGCATCGGCCAGCTCAGCCAGCTCGTGTATCTGTAAGTCCTTGCCTCGCCCGCCATGAGATCAATCACTAGCTGCAAGCTTCCATGAGTTACCAAACATGTGCTTGTAAATTGGAATGCTTCAGACTATTGAACTAGTCAGGACAGTTTTGCTTCTAGTTTATGATCTCTGCTTTCGTGCGGTCTGACCAAGTCTTCGGGAAAAAAAAATCTGAGCTGACCAATTCAAGTTTAGCAGGTTTAAGTTTTGGCTAGTTTGGTAATGTAACATGGATTAGGTAATCCTTTTGTTAATTTAGTCCAGGTTATAGAAAATGAAGGAAACAAAATACGTTTCGATTTATATTGTCTAGAAGATAATCTAGATGAGATTATCCGTGAAGTTCTGAAGTCCCATTGCTGATTTGCCTGCATAAGAGAAGAAAGAGATGTGTTAGCTCATTACACAAGCATTTTGAATTGCAGGGATCTCTCCTTCAACCTTGGTCTCGGTGGTCCGATGCCTGCTTCGATCGGGAACCTTGCGCAGCTTACGACATTGTAAGCGATGCATTGCTCATTGTTGTCATACAATCACCCAACAGGCTTACTGACTTGCGCAAATGCGATATACCTGTCAGGATCTTGGCTGGTTGCAGCTTCACCGGAGATATTCCTCAAGAAATAGGCAACCTGCTGCAGATGTCGTTCCTGTAAGTAGCTAGTTGTTTCAGATGGAACTTCTTGCATCATGAATTTTTGTTCTTATTTCTTTTTATGGAACATACAAAATTAACTGGTTATGCGGCATATTCTCTCTAGGGCACTGAATTCGAACAAGTTTACGGGCAGAATACCATCTTCACTTGGCCTACTTTCAAACCTCTTCTGGCTAGACCTAGCTGATAATCAGCTTACAGGACGTATCCCAATCTCAACAGGAACAACACCGGGCCTCGACCTACTTATCAATACGAAGCACTTGTAAGTTATTTTAATCTTACTTTTCGTTCTTGATCAATAAAGCAATATCAGCGTGCAACCGCGTCCCTTCCAATAGTTTCATCTATCTAAACTGGTGAACAGCCATTTCAACAAGAACCAGTTATCTGGCACACTTGAAGGCCTCTTCAAGTCTAATATGACTCTCATACACATGTAAGGGATTGCCAATGTTTCAGTTCATGTTTCATCTGGATAAATATATCCTGCTAAATTCTCTATTCATCTCTGTCAGATTGTTCGATAGCAATAAATTTTCAGGCTCGATTCCAGCTGAGCTTGGAGGCGTTAATCACTCGAAGTACTGTAAGTATCTTCATATCAATGAATTTCACCTTTTCTCCAACAATGATTTATCATAATTTTTGACCGGTTTTTCGTCTTCGACAGTCGATTAGATAGGAACAGTTTGGTGGGAGCAGTTCCTTCTAACATCAGCAACTTGGTCAAACTAAATGAGCTGTAAGTGACCTATGATCTTATAGAGTCCAGTCAAGATAAGATCTTCTACGACACTTGAGGTACCTATTTTTGAAAATATTATCTTCTGCAGGAATTTGGCTAGCAACCAGCTAAATGGATCACTGCCAGATCTAAGCAGCATGACCGTATTAAATGTTGTGTAAGAAACTAAGCATAATGCTTCTATGCTGCATTGTCCAATGGTATAAATTATCTGGATAAATACTGACTAATCGATTCTTAATAACCAGGGATTTAAGCAACAACAAATTTGATGCTTCAGTAGCCCCAAGCTGGTTCACAACTTTAACATCTCTTACTTCAGTGTGAGTTATCTAAAACGGTTGACTCTTTAATCAAGAAGTCGTTTCGACAATTTCATACTCATCATGATATTGTTTTGACGACTCAGATCGATAGCTTCTGGAAAACTTTCTGGCCAGGTCCCCAAGGCACTCTTCACAATGCCCCAGCTGCAGGAAGTGTAATTTTCTAGCAAGTTATGCTCAGAATAGATTCAATAAGAAAAATAGTAATTCTCATGTTCACCTGTTTTTGTCGCTTATCATACAGTGTACTGAGCAACAACGAGCTCAATGGGACACTTGACATGACAGGCAACATCAGCAAACAACTGCAAGCTGTTAATCTCCTAAATAACCGCATAATTTCTGCTGATATCACTAGAAGCTACAACAAAGCACTGGTGTAAGATCCTACAGACTCAACACCGGATGCTAGTCATTACTTCATTTCTCCGTGCATTCACCGACATTGCCTTTCTCATTTCTCAAATCTGCATACAGGCTTGTAGGTAATCCAGTGTGCTTAGATGAAGCTTTGTCCAATCGATCGTTCTGCAGCATCCAGCAAGAGAACATGATAGCATACACAACTAGCATGACCAAATGTGGCTTGACAACTACCTGTGGTAGTGATCAGAGTCTGAACCCTGCAAACTGCGGCTGTGCCTATTCGTACAATGGCAAGATGGTCTTCAGAGCTCCGTTCTTCAAGGACTTGACAAACGGCGATCTGTTTCAGCAATTGGAGACGAGCCTCTGGACACAACTGAAACTACGTGACGGTGCAGTTTACCTCTCTGATATCCGCTTCAACAGCGACAACTACCTCCAAGTTCAAGTGAAGCTGTTCCCGTCATCCGGGATGTTCTTCAACGTGTCTGAACTGATAAGAATTGGCTTTGATCTCAGCAACCAGACCTTCAAGCCACCAAAAAATTTCGGGCCTTATTACTTCATTGCAGATCCGTATGTCCCCTTGTCAGGTACTTGAATTCCACCATGTTAAAGACTCCCATTTGCATTGAAGCAGCATAACAGTGTAAAATTAACTATGACATTCTGTGCCAGGTGCTGCTGGTGCTCGTGGTAAAAAATCTAAGATCAGTACAGGTGCTATAGCTGGAATCGCAGCAGCCGGTGGGCTTCTTGTGATTGCCCTCATTTTCATGGCAATATTTGCTTTACGACAGAAGAAAAGGGCTAAGGAACTAAAGGAGCGATCAGACCCTTTCGGTAAGAATATAAGAACTTATATGTCCCACGACGCCAATTCTTAAATGGGAACAATTAAGAATTTGCCACTCCACCATTCCTGTAATCCACATGTCAGTGAGACAATGGGTGGCAAATCCTAGAGTAGTAGAGTGACAACGAATAGACTGGCAAATCCTTAACAATTTGTGATGAACATTGAACAGCCTAGACCAACCATGACAAGGATAATAAAGGTTGAAACTGATCTGATCTTTGCTCCAAAATTTCAGCTTCATGGGGTGTTACGCAGAAAGACAGTGGAGGGGCTCCACAGCTGAAAGGAGCAAGGTTCTTCTCTTTCGAGGAGCTGAAAAACTGCACCGACAATTTCTCAGATAGCCACGAGATAGGGGCTGGAGGCTATGGAAAGGTAACACAAACCACATCAGCTCATCTATCCATTTGTTAAAAGATGGCCGCCTCTGCACAAACAGCTAACACAGTATGAATCACATTGGCTCACTCACTTCGTATGGCAAAAGGTGTACAAGGGAACATTCATGGACGGAACACGAGTCGCTATAAAACGGGCGCAGTCCGGGTCGATGCAAGGCGCACCGGAGTTCAAGAACGAGATCGAGTTGCTCTCCCGGGTTCACCACAGGAACCTGGTGAGCCTGATCGGCTTCTGCTACGAGCAAGGAGAGCAGATGCTGGTGTACGAGTTCGTCTCCAGTGGGACGTTGAGAGAGAACCTGACAGGTACATCTGAATTGCAACTCCACTGACATTGCCCTCTCTATGTATGTACATTGTGATTCTTTACCATTTCGCTTGCGCTCAAATCGATGGAACTGTGTGCAGTGAGAGGGACGTACCTGGACTGGAAGAAGAGGCTCAGGATCGCGCTCGGCTCGGCGAGGGGGCTGGCGTACCTCCACGAGCTCGCCGACCCGCCGATCATCCACCGCGACGTCAAGTCCACCAACATCCTCCTCGACGAAAACCTCAAGGCCAAGGTCTCCGATTTCGGCCTCTCCAAGCTCGTCGCCGACACCGAGAAGGGACACGTCTCTACCCAAGTCAAAGGAACACTGGTAAATAATTACACAAACTATTCCATTTCACCTTAATTACTTCGCTAATCTCCTGAAGTAAACATTTTCAATAGAGATTACGGATCAAAACCCAATTGAGCATGTTTTGATCTGCTTGATAGGGCTATCTGGACCCGGAGTACTACATGACGCAGCAGCTGTCGGAGAAGAGCGACGTGTACAGCTTCGGGGTGGTGATGCTGGAGCTGGTGAGCGGGAGGCAGCCGATCGAGAAAGGCAAGTACATCGTGCGCGAGGTGAGGCAGGCCATCGACCCGGCCGACCGCGACCACTACGGCCTGCGCGCCGTCGTCGACCCGGCGATCAGGGACGCCGCGCGGACCGCCGGGTTCAGGCGGTTCGTGCAGCTGGCGATGCAATGCGTCGACGAGTCCGCGGCGGCGAGGCCGGCCATGGGCACCGTGGTGAAGGAGATCGAGGCCATGCTGCTGAATGAGCCCGCGGGGGACGGGGCCAGCTCGGCCGGCTCGTCGGCCACCGAGTTCGAGGGCGCCGGACGGGGCGCGCCCACGCACCCGTACAACGACGTGGAGATCACGAGGGAGTCGTACGGCGGCGACAACGCCTCGGATTATATGCCCTACTTCGACGTCAAGCCCAAGTAGAATGTGAGGCGGCGTTCCACTTTTTTGCCCCTCATTTCAGCCTGTGATGAATTGTACATTTTGTATGTATTGTGAGTGTTGTGATTGCATTATATCTTAGATTATTTGTTCATTGATTAACAAATTTTTACCAGAAGGACCTACGCACCTTTGAAGTCAAGAGCGAATTTAGAAAAATTTCGATTGTTGTGCACACTTTACCCACATGATTCCATAATATTGTATTGTGGTCCTATAACATTATAAATTCATTACATAAATTTAAAAATTATATATCAAAACTACAATATAAATGGACTACACGAGGTGGATTTTCATGAGGATGGATGGTGCGATGATGTGTGAAAAACCTATCTCTTGAGTTTTTTCAGAATCTTAGGTGTGGGGTGTTTATCCGGCACCCCGTAAGATTGCCCCGTCTCTCAAAGTGATCAATTTATATTCTTTTATAATTTGTAACTAGTTGTAGTCAATAATGTTATAGCTCAGTTAACACGATAGTCCGACAGAAACATCACCTTTCATTCGTTGGAGCTCAAGAGTATGGGTGCAAAGTGTCGTGGTGCTACGCCCGCTAAGCTCATGAAAACAGTACAAAATGTATTGATTACATCAGCCAGCACGGAAGCTTGATTCAGCCGGTTCAACGCATGGAGCGGTTTTTGTGGTCGGCCGCTTACACTCTTACTCAAGAGGGGCTGCATCATAAAACAAAGTAACATACAAAAAAGATTGTTTGCGGGCTTGTTTAGGCTAGTTTCATTCGGGTGGAGAGGGATTTGGATCTAAAATTCTTTATAATCTGAAGGGTTGAGCCGAATCCGTCCGTATCTGGAGATGGAAACCGCTCTCTGACTTAGTGAAGCAAAATCATCACGCAGGGCCGAAACTTTGCCTCACAATCGGATCAAAAACCAAAGGTCGATCGGTGCGGTCCTGTAACAAAACACTGTAGCGAAACACAATCCAGCGGGACACTGTTTAACATTGTAGCTATGGTGCTGTTGCACCTTATCAGGATCATTCATTTCCGGTCGGATAGCTGAAAATCAACCCAAGTGTGTATCTAGCTTACTTACCCCAGCGAATTAGAGAATCTCGATTCATAAAAATGCCCTCTGGGGACGCGCTACAGTAGCAGGAAGGCTTCACGTAATAGTCGTTTGTTCATGTAACTATGAATCGACATGACAATGTAGCTTGAGAATCGCTTCCTTTCCTTATGGGAGAATTGAGATCTTCCCAATGAAATCCACAAAGAAAAGAGAGGGCCGGTTTCAAAGTCTACTTGATTTGTCATGTTATTTTTTTTCTTATTTGTTCTATGTAGAAGGAGGTCCTATTTTAAAGCTCACATGTAAGGAACACGGTGGTTCAAACATATCATATAGTTTGAATGCTAGATTTCAAATTTCGAATTGAAAAGGGCGCTTTGAAATCTTGCCCTGAATATTCCTTCCTGTCACTTCTACTGTGGGTGGAGCTGGCGCGAGCTGCTATTGTCAGAGCTGGGCCTAGGTGCTATGAGAGAGCTGGGCCGTTGGGCGCGCTGTGAGCCTGTGATCAACAACGATGCAACCCGCGAACTCGCTCCGCCGCGAGCCGGCGACGGCGCGCGCGCGGCGGGGGAACGGCACGAACTGGTCAATCTCCAAGCAGGGATGGAGCGGCAATGGCGGGGACAGACAGATCAGTGCGTCGCGCCCCGGCCATCTCGGCCCGCGTCCTAGCTCCGCTCCGCTCCGCTCCTTTCCCCCCGCCCTCCCGCGCTATAAATCCCGGCCCCGGCGTCCCCTCCTCACCCCGAAGCTCCCCGGTTGACCTCACCGGTCTCCTTTTCCTATCCACATCCTTCTCGATCGTACCCCCACCCCTACCACAACCAGGGGCATCTTTCTTTCATGGCCTCCTCATAGAAATCCCTATCCCGCCGCAACTCCTACATTACAATCACTTCAAGGTAACGCGCGCAACATCGGTCGTCGTGATCGATCAAATCCGATGCACGCACGCACGCATGCATGCATGTCGCAGCTTTCGATCGGTTCATGTGTATGTACGTTTTTGTGTGTGTCGTGCAGAGAGCAGTATACTTTGAGAGCGCCCGGCTGCCAGCCACCGATCGAGAAGCTGCCGTGTGAGGGGAATTGAGATGGCGATGACGTCCATGCGCGCGGCGGCCGGCGGCGTCCTGCTGCTGCTGCTGCTGTGCGCGGTGGCGCGAGCCGACGACCCCTACGTGTTCTTCGAGTGGAAGGTGACGTACGGGACCAAGAACCTGGTGGGGGTGCCCCAGAAGGTGATCCTCATCAACGGCGAGTTCCCGGGCCCGAGGATCAACTGCTCCTCCAACAACAACATTGTCGTCAACGTCTTTAACCAGCTCGATCAGCCGCTCCTCTTTACCTGGAACGGGATCCAGCACCGCAAGAACTCGTGGCAGGACGGCATGCCGGGCACCAACTGCCCTGTCATGCCGGGGACCAACTTCACCTACAAGTGGCAGCCCAAGGACCAGATCGGCACCTTCTTCTACTTCCCCTCCCTCGGCATGCAGCGGGCGGTCGGCGGCTACGGGGCCATTAGCGTCGTCAGCCGTCTCCTCATCCCGGTCCCCTTCGACCCGCCAGCCGACGACCACGTGGTCCTCATCGGCGACTGGTACACGAAGGACCACACCGTCATGGCCCGCCTGCTCGACACCGGCAAGAGCTTTGGCCACCCCGCGGGCGTGCTCATCAACGGCAGGGGTGGCAAGGAGGCGGCTGCGACGCCCTTGTTCACCGTCGAGGCCGGCAAGACGTACCGCTTCCGCGTCTGCAACGTCGGCATCAAGTCGTCGCTCAACTTCCGGATCCAGGCGCACGACATGAGGCTCGTCGAGATGGACGGGTCTCACACCCTGCAGGACCAGTACGACTCGCTCGACGTCCACGTCGGCCACTGCTTCTCCGTCCTCGTCGACGCCGACCAGAAGCCCGGCGACTACTACATGGTGGCCTCCACCAGGTTCCTCCACGACACCAGCTCCGTCTCCGCCGTCATCCGCTACGCCGGCTCCAGCACCCCGCCGGCGCCGTACGTTGCCGAGCCACCGGCAGGCTGGACGTGGTCGCTCAACCAGTGGAGGTCGTTCCGGTGGAACTTGACGGCCAGCGCCGCGCGGCCCAACCCGCAGGGCTCGTACCACTACGGCCAGATCAACATCACCCGCACCATCAAGCTCCAGATCACCCGCGGGGACATGGACGGCAAGCTCCGGTACGGCTTCAACGGCGTCTCCCACATGGACGCCGACACCCCACTGAAGCTCGCCGAGTACTTCAACATCAGCGACCAGGTGTTCAAGTACAACCAGATGGCCGACGTGCCCCCGGCCGTGCAAGGCCCCCTAAACGTCGCGCCCAACGTCATCACCGTCGAGTTCCGCACCTTCATCGAGGTTATCTTCGAGAACCCCGAGAAGAGCATGGACTCCCTCCACATCGACGGCTACGCCTTCTTCGCCGTCGGGTACGCGCGTATATATACAATCTTCTTGCACGCCACACGCGCATGCACGCACGTACGGCGCGGCCGGGCTGTATCGATCTGACGTATGTGTGTGTGACTGTAGATGGGGCCTGGGACGTGGACGCCGGAGCTGAGGAAGACGTACAACCTGCTGGACGCGGTGAGCAGGCACTCGATCCAGGTTTACCCGCGGTCGTGGTCGGCGATCATGCTGACGTTCGACAACGCGGGCATGTGGAACGTGCGGTCCAACCTCTGGGAGCGGCACTACCTCGGGGAGCAGCTCTACATCAGCGTCATCTCACCGGCGCGGTCTCTGCGCGACGAGTACAACATGCCCGAGAACAGCCTCCGCTGCGGCAGGGTTGTCGGGCTGCCGCTGCCGCCGTCCTACCTCGCCGCCTGATCCATCCGTCGATCCGCATACGTGTACAGGCATAAGGGGAAAGTGGGGTGGGGAGTTTGTTTCCGTTATGTATGTACTCTACTCTTCTGTTGTTGTGTTCTTGGCAATTTTCTTTTGCTTTGGCGAAATAATCATAGAGCACAGGGGCTCATCCATGCGCGCGCCCCTTCTCAAAAGCACAAAGACGAAAGAAACGTAGGAAGAAAAATCGGCTGGGTCGGTTGGCTAGCTGGGAACGCATGAATGTAATCTCGTGATGCCTTCTCAAACATTGTAATGGGAGTTATAAATTTTACCACGTCATCCTACCCAGATGTCTATGTGTGTTGATTACAGTTTTATTATTTTGTTCTCAGATTTGAGGGGTAATTTGATGCCATGTTCCTCCAGTCGATCGCAATCCTCCACCTTCCCTCTCCTTTGTCTTTCTTTTATGGATTTACTATTTCTAAATCGCTTGAGAAATTGTTACTTCTAAATAGACCAAGTTGCACTCAAATATCATCTAACTTGTACTAACACCACACGGGACCAGGTTTCCACTCAATTTGTTTGTTGGTTCCTTCCTCGTCCTCAGTTCCCACGTGAACCTGGCCCGTGTGCATGTCTTGTGGCTAGCGGCCCAGAAATGGATAGACACAGGGGAGGCTCTGGCCCAGTGCTATTGCATCTCCTCTAGAGTCCAACAACATTGGAAAGGTTCTCAAAGCTTCCATGCCTTCCGCGACTGCAACGAATGCAGGCGATAGCGACGATGCATTGCACTATGGGATCGTCGTGTCTGCCCCTACGCGACGGGAGGGGGATTGTGGCACACGTGGTTTCGAGGCGCAAAGGTGGGGTTCAGGGTTCTCTGTCACGCTGGTAGTCGGTGAACTCCATAACCGCAGATTTTGATCGTGAGGTGGATGACGAGTTCTAGTGTTGTGTCATGGTGGTGGGACCTCCGGGGAGAAGCTCGCTGATGGAGGTGCGGAGGAGTTCGGTAGGGATGGTTCCCCCTCAGATGGCGGCTTGCTATAGTTGGTCCCTGCGACTGATTCAGGAGGCCCTAGGCATGGGTTATTCCATGGCGGATCGCAAGTCGACAATTCGGCATGGGCCGACGCATCCCACTCCGTAGACCCTTGCCGATGAGGCCATGGCAGAGCGGCGATGACTGATTCGGGAGCAAACATGTATAAGGGGAGAGGAAACAACTGCTGGGGTTGGATCTATAAGTCTCAACCCCTCTCTCCACAAACCTTGATTCATTCAATGTTGACAGCGGAGGTGAAGAGATTTAGCAGCGTGAAAGTGCATCTCGGCCCCGCTAAGTGGGTACTAATGATCAATGACAAAATAATTAAGGGACTAATGTGTGCATCAAGTGTGATAAGATATTTAGTCCCAAAGGCAGAGTTAAAACCAGCATTGATGACCCCTAAAAAGTACTACGTAAAGACGGCTCGAAGAAATGAAGATTAATAATAATTCTCTATCTCTTTGGTGGTTCAAAGAATCACATTGAGTTTAAGGAAAGCCATATTATTAAGAGGGTTAAAATCTGGAAGCTTGTGAAAGTGTCTTACTAATGCTGAGGTAGAAATCAATTTCCAAATCTAAGGAGGCCTTTTGAAATCTCTTCATATGCATCTTTTTTGGAATATATTAGAATATCTGAGATCGATGTTGGATTATCCAAGTTTCACTTCTGTGTGAAGATTTCGGGAACTCGGAGCCTCCAAGTTGCCCTTTCATTTCTAACCTTCTAGATGTTAGAAAATCCCATCCCAGCCCCTAAATCTCTCTTCCTCCTCCAACCACGACTACCACTATCCCTACGATTCCCATAGCGCTTCCCCTGCTCGAATCGATCTGCCATATCAACCTTTGAAACATCTATAACTTCCTTTCTCCTCCATTCCTTCAGACCCGTTGATCGCTACGAACCCTATCACCTAGAGATGGTTCATCAGATGGGAGAGATGTGAACTTGGATTTGGGATGCGCGTCCCAGGTCCCAAGTCACGAAAACGAGGTCCGTATCACACTCCCTACTCGCTTCCTGTATGATTCCGCCTATCCACGCAGATTGACACATTCAAACTTGTCACTGTTGTCCCTGTCGGAAAGGATTTCTCACCTGCTTCCCGCTGCCTCTCCGGAGACAAGGATGATGAAACAATCTGCATCAAACCAATATCTGATATCGAAATTGCTCCTTTCCTCATATAAAATCTCTGATTCGAACCTAACCAACATGGACGTCCCGTACAAGGAGCTGCTCGACCCCTTGAAACCCTAAATAACCCTATGTCAAATCAGTGCAATCCTCTATGCCTCCAACCACCAACGACCTCTGCACTATAGCCCCTATGACCGTGTACCTAAACACCGAGGCAGCAACCATCAGATTTGAAGGTCGGACCACACCCTCAGTATCATGTTTTCTCCTTGACGGGGCATCTCCCTATCGTGTCCTCTTCCTTTGTCACACCCCCACTTGCGCTTCTCCACAGCCGGCTTCATTGTCTCGGCCATGTATTGAGCTATCGGCCATCTGCCAGGATCCTTTGCTTGTGATAGGGCATCATCGAACGTGATTGGTGGTGGTCCCCATGGAGTTGCCACCTCATCGAAACTCTCATCTTCCTCGTCATCGCTCGACTATTTGCTCTGCAACTACCAAAAACACGACGGCCCACCACCACCTTCATAAATCAATATCTGTCGATGATGATAACAGGGGAGAAAGCAAGAATTGTGGTGTAGGAAGCTAGGGTTTTGTTCTAAAGGAAGCTAGCCCCCGTCCACTCCAATAGTATACTAGCAAAATTCAAAAAACAGAAAGAAAGGAAGACAACAATAGAGAAGATGAAAATACACCGCCACTGTCTCCCCCAGAATGCACCACAATGGTTATCAGCGAACCCATCACCATCCACTGTCACACTCGCGGCTGGTCCAGTCCGGCTCTCAAGTACGCCCAAAGCGACAGAGCAATTCGCCACACGAACACCGAGGCCAGAAAAAAGGGGCACGAGCAAATGTACGGCCTCGCCGCCGCCGCCATCTCGTCTTTGTCATCGAACCAGCCTTCTAGAAGCTACCGCCACCTCCTCTTCCTCCTACTCTAGGGCGACGCAGTGAGGCAAGTGGGATGAAGCGCCAATCGGCTGCCGCGGCTCCGACGGCGGTGGCGGTGCCTGGCGGCCACGGGCGCCGCGCTGCCACTGCTGTTCTTCTATGTCGTCGTGCCGGTAGCCGTGCTCCTCGGCCTCCACACACGCTTCCCCTTAACCCCAAAACCCTACCTTTTTTTAGTCACTATCTCTCTCTGCTCGAGATCTGGGCCTCACGTACGTTCGGGACACCTCAATTGTTCTCAACGGTTTTATGGCTAGAATTTTTGTTGATTTTTGTTTTAGTCTCCACAGTGCATTTGGGCGATGAGAGCGGCGTGTCGGTGAGTGACTCAGTGCCAATATAAATGCAGAACAAAAAATAACCATGATCTCATCGTGTGCAACACGGTGGTTCAAATGGATCATGAATCAAACACTAGCTTTATAAGATATGAAATTTTGATTGTAAACAAAATGCAATTTAGAAATTTCATAATCAAAAAATGAATGCATCGGTACATTGCTACAGATGCGCGGGATAAGAAATATTAAATGGGAAATTAATAAAAGGGAAAGGAAATAACGGAAAGGAAAAAAAAATTCTTGGACCAGCTATATACTTACGTATGAACCTAAGGAACTGGAACTACGTAGTGCTTTGTTAAAAGAAATAAAATAAAATAAACTACCACTACATGGCCTAATTTTCATGGGCCACCGCCGAAACGTACTTCGCGCTGAAAGGTCTGAAGCCTGGTGCAGCGCATGAAGCGAACCACTCACTTATTTGTTCGGCCTTGGGCCGACCTTTCCCCGCACACGATTTGACGGTTGAAGGATTGAGGACAATGTCTAAAAAGGGGGTTAATATATTTCTTAAAAGTTACTTCTAAAAATGCAAGTATCAAACAAGATTGTGGAAAACAAAATCTAACAACCTAGCAAGTAAGATACAGATAGTGACGTTTAACTATGAAGTATGTGCAAGAACAAACACACGAGAAGATAAAGTTATTTGTTTCTAAAGTTCGGACCCTAATTAGCTCATGTTATACATCATCTGGTCTAGTCTAATTTGGTCTCTGTTAAGATTTGCCGCACGTTTCTACTTCGCAGGTTTATGGCGGCAGAGAGGGTGGTGGTTGGGAGCCCAATCCATCGGAGGTAGGGTCCTCGTCATTGCCATTTCTGGCTATTTTGTTCCATTTCCCTAAGTGTCCCAATCACATGGGGATGTCGTTAGGTGTGTCCGTACCTTAGTTTAGTTTGGTCAATGCTGCATTATTGTGTGATTTTAGATCAGCGATAATTGCTTTTTCCAGGAAAATGATGGAATGCGAATCAACAACGTCGTGAAGAAGTTTTCACCTGCTATTCTAAAGGTTTGCAATCTCACTCGTTCTTGTTTGTGTGTGTTGGCGCGTGCGATTTTATTTAAGTCGCGTGCTTGTTCTTAGTGCTGTCATGTTCTGTAGAATATTTTTTTGTGGATTCAGTTATTTCTCCATGGGCAGTGCTCAAGTGGTAATGCTTGTTACATGGCCCATGACCCCATGTTTAGGACATATTGGTCTGCTTTTACCGTATAGATGATCTCTACTTGTTTCGCATGGCTCCCTTTTGCATTTATACTACACTCAAGGCGCCATTTCTTTCCCTTTAGTACGATAGTTGGCAGAACGAGACTCAAGAAATAGGCATCACCACATCAGTAGGGACTTTCAAAGAAAGACTTGAGCAATCTGATCCTATCATAGTATATATGTATGCATGAAGAGATGGAAAAATGATTTTTCACGGTAGGGTGTGCGTAGTATTTCCTTGACTGAAATATAACAAACTAAAATGGTGAAGCTAAATCTTAGACAAAATGCAGTCAGAGATCAAAGGGGTTCTGGACTGTTAGCAATAGACTAATAGTTTGGCTGGAACTTTAAGTCTCGTTTATGAATGCATGCTTTTAGTAAAATTCACAGATGCTATGAGAAACTATGAAGAACATGTTTTTGGGTTAACACATAGCCACATGCACATGATAATTGCCAGAAAAAGACGAGTTGTGATGATTTGGGAGGTTTAAAGTCCTCCACTTTGAGTGCTAAATGTTATGATTATCACAATGGCCACCTTATAGCTCGTTATTTTCCAGGCATTGTCATGGCACTATTTGGAAGACCTTGATGACTTAGTGACTGCATTCTGTTTCCTCATTTGGTCCTTGTATTGCCACATATTGTGTCTTTTATTACTTGATCCAGATTTTACTTTGGGCTACAAATTTCAGTTGCCAACTACTGAACTCAAGGAATGAAAATAATTCAGCAAATGTTTGTGGGCATCATGTGCGAACTAACTATTCCATCTCTTTTTAATTATTTGATATTTAAAGTTGTTTGCATTATCGTGGGATTGCCATGTTAGTCTGTTGTCGCTCCATAGACACATGTCTTGGAGCGAGAAAGCACAATGGTCGAACTGGAACATTTATTTTGAGTGAAGATCTTCTGAATAAAGAGTGCATTTTATTATCTCGTAAATCTAGTTTATCTACCAAAAACATGCAATTTTTTTATCTTGCCAAGTCAATCTTGTAATTAGTTGACTATCCTTCTGACAGAACTGAACCAATACAAATGCCAGTCTTTCCAACACAGGAAATAATGGGATCAAACCGTCATCCAAGCTTGACAATTTGAATAGCAATACCTCAGTCTATCCAGGTAAAGAGGGCTCTTTCTGTTGGCCACTTTCTTAGTTTAAAATTTTCAAGTACAAAGGAAAGATTTATCTAATTCTTGTTTTAATGTGCAGGCCCTCCTATGCAGCAAATTGCAAACTTTGGAAATTTCATCATTACTGATTGTAAGAGCCACAGTGCTTAATAGGTTTTTCTTGTCATGTTATCAACCACTAGTGCGGTAAAATTACAGGCAGTTTTTACAAGAATTTATATGTAGAGCATGCCAAATATGCTTTGCTATGTTCTTTTTTCTAATAATGGTTTAAGTATGCTTGTATAAATTGTACAGCCTTCGTAGATTACATGATAAGGATGATGGAACATTGTTTTGCTTGATCTATTTTTTCCCTATGTTGCAGATTACTACCCTCGTATCAAGGACAATTTTGAACAAGGTTTACCTGGTGATGAGAGTGTAAAATGCTGCCGGCTTGAATTTGGAAGCTATTGTCTCTGGTCTGTGGAGCGTAAGGAAGTCAGAAAGATTCTGCAGTGAAGAGACTCAAAGATCAGCTCTTTACCGCAAGAGCTTACTATCCCAGCATTGCAAAACTTGAGGGGATGGAAAACTTTCACGTGAAATGAAACAAAATATCCAAGAGCATGGGCACATGCTAAGTGAGGCCATATCTGACGCTGATCTTCCTAAACTGTAAGTAATCTTGCAGCATTACTTTCTTCAGTTCTCGTTATAACATATCATCTTAATCAAGACTCCAAAAATTACAGCTAACTTCAGAAACCAGAAGTTCATCCCGCATGGAAATGTTGGAATTATTATTGTTGACACTTAACAGTGGCTGCAAAACACTTGTGCACATTAAATGTAGCAAATGATATTTCAGCAGTCTGACTTTGCACCTGGACATTGTCAGCTAGTTCCTTGTGACTTCAGTGCTTTGAACATTAAATTATGTGTACAGGGGTATCCACTATTGTAGGACATGCATGCAGATAGTCTTGTCTTATCTTATTGACAGCATAAAATTAGTAGTCTTTCTTTGTTCAAGTTGATTGAGCATTATCTGAGTCAGAAATCTGTTCTAACTATGTGTATTCAGTAATAGTCATGGACTCATGTCGGGGCCTCCACTACAGTTTTCCCTCAAATTTTTTTTGCACATATTGGCTGGTAGTAACATTGTAACATCCACTAGCTGGGCAACATAATCCATTAACCAGTTACAGTTAATAAGTTGTCCATTAGTCTTAACTAGAAAGAATGCTAATGATTTATCTCTTTACTCACCTCAGATCTTATTTTCAGTTCACATTTGTTGGGGGAAGGGTCCCCGCTTTACCCCGAACCGACGGGCTTCCCCCTGACAACGTCAAGACCCCCTCCCTGCGTCGACCCAGTTCACCCGGCATCAATAACCTTCGATGGCATCAACAAATTCCGCGGGCATCACCGACGACGTCGAAGCCACGCTCCATCCCAGCGGGCGTCAAGGCTAAGCTCCGTCCCGGCGAATGTCAGGGCCGTGCCCCGTCCCGGCAGACGTCAAGGCCTTGCCCCATCCCGGCGGACGTCAGGGCCGCGCCCCGTCCCGACGGACGTCGAGGTTGCGCTTCGCCCCGTCGTCAAGGAAAACATGTCGTCATAGTAGCGAGTATTAGGATATTAAAATATTAGAGTATTTGAATATTCCATAAAGATTCCTGTAAAAAGGCCAAAATGCCCCTGATGGTGTATTATTGCCCGGAGGGCATAATTGTAATCTCACATACTCCTTTCTCAAAACCTATAAATACCCTCCAGGGAGTAGAGAGAAGGGGATCCATTTTTCCCCGCATAAATTATAATTCTTGAAATCAATACGAAAGTTTTCACTTCGCCCCGATACGGGAGTTTCCATTTATCATCGACGCGAGTGTTCCATGTTACGCGTCAACGGTCGCTGTAACCTGCGTGCCTCACCTCGACGGGCACTACACTTGTTCGTACTCCCTCGGTACTCCCGGAGGTCGCCGTAGCCGATCGAGGGTGCCTAAAGTATACTGCCTAGTCCCGTAGCTACGACAACATTATTTTGCATCTTTGTGGACCACAGTAATGACATACTGACAGTATGCAGTTTGGTACTTCGGTTGAGTAACATTATAGTGAGTAAGCTAAAATTGTGACCTTGGGATGAATAGTTTGCTAATTATAGTAGCAGTAAGTTGCATGTTGGAAGGAACTGAGTGGACTAGTGAACTGATGGTTCAGAGTGAACATAGACATTGCCAGAATTATTTTTTCTTACCCCACCTTACTTTCAAATAACAAATTTTATTGCATATATTGAAGAGCTTGCTATGGTGATTCTTCTCGTTATTTTGAAGTCATGGTACCAATATGGCAGCAAAATCATGTGTCATCGAATCCAGTAATTTTGATAAAAAGCTGAGGCAATTGCTTGATACTACTGAAGGTGAAGCTCATTTTCATGCAAGACAGAGTGCATATCTTCACAGGCTTGGCGTTCACACGTTACCCAAGAGCCTTCACTGCCTTTCAATGAGATTGATAGTAGAGTATTTTTAATCCTCTGCTGACATGGAGTATTCAGATGCGCAAAAGCTTGAGAATCCAGTACTCTGCCACTATGCTATTTTCTCCACCAACCTTCTTGCATCATCCATGACTATCAACTCAGCTGTAATAAATTCTGAGGTATGGTATCGTATGTAATGCTAGACCTTGTAATCTTTTGAAACTCTGCATCATGTCACTCTCACTTACCAGTTCTCTTTATAGTGTTTCAGGATTCGGCAAATGTGGTTTTCCATCTTGTCACTGACGCACAGAACTTTTATCCATTTAAGAATTGGTTCATCCTGAATTCTTACAAGGAAGCTACCATCAGTGTCCTTAACTCTGAAGATTTCCAAGGAAAGCATTTGGATAATGGGAAGTCTAACAATTATCACCATCTGAGGAGTTCCACATCACCTCCCATTACAATGTTAGAATGTTGAACACCCTAATGAGAACTGAATATATTTCAGTGTTTGGGCACTCCCTTTTCTTGCTTCCTAAACTGTGTAGCAATCTTAAAAGGATGATTGTTTTGGAAGATGATACTATAGTCCAGAGAGATCTGTCGCTCATCTGGAACGTTGATTTGAAAGGAAAAGTGATTGGTGCTGTCCAGTCTTGTCGGGTTATATTTAGGCAACTCAGAACATATTTGCCTGATTTCCCGTATGATGCTAGTTCGTGTATCTGGATGTCTGGAGTTAGTGTTATTGATCTCAATAAATGGAGGAACATGATGTCACTGGGGTTCGTAATCGGGTACTCCAAAAGGTCAGTATGATACTAGCTGCTCTACCTTTCTTGTATGTTTAAAAAAACGGTGGGTTTCTTCAACTTTGTGGTTAGATTGTCATGTAGTGATAAGGCATGCATCACAATTGAATTTTTGCTTCTTTTTGTATGTGTGCTATACTGAAGTTATTCTACTGAAATGTGCATATAACTCATAAGATAACTAGCTTGGAGCTTTGAACTTGTGCATTGACTGTAGCTTATTACGCCAAGAGTTTGTAAATTCTTAATCTGATAAAGGGTACTTATGCCTTGCCTTTAACAGCTGCAACATGGCACGGAAGCGTTGTGGAGAGCTGCAGCACTACCTGCAGCCCTGCTCGCTTTTCAAGATCTGATCCATCCTATTGAGGGTCAGTGGATCCAATTTGGTCTTGGGCATGACTATGGAGTTACTCATGGTGCCATAAACAAAGCTGCAATACTACACTACAATGGTAACATGAAACCCTGCTTAGAACTTGGCATGCCACGATACAGGAAATATTGGAGAAGGTACTTGACAATGGATGAGCCATTTATGATGGAATGCAATGTGAATCCATGAATATGGCTATTCTGTAAGTTGTGGAATTCGGAAGTTCGAGCTTGCATGGGATCAGAATACAGCAAGAGTTGGCCAATGTATGCACTGAAAAATGCGCAATTTGGTCAGAAGGAAGCTTCTTCAGTGAGTACCGCACAATTTGTGATTATTCAGGATGTTGTTGAGGTGTGGAAGAAAGCCGATTTTGCAGACGATTTGTCTATCGTTCCTTTGTTCTTGATAGATGTACAGTGAGGATTGGACAAAGGTGCTGAGTTGTACATCAGCATCACAAATAGGGAGGATGTGTTGTAGCTAGGTAGTATTTTGGGGTTGTAGATGTCAGTTGATTAGGTTCTTGGGACAGTAAACAGAATTTTCTGAATATACCTGTGGCCCTCCTGTTGAAATCATAGCTGCAATTCTTTCTCGCCATTGATGCACTTGCATTCATGCATTGAAAATATTCTTTGTCTTCCCCCAACTCGGAAGGGAAATCAGATATCTTGATAGGTATTGTATTGGCGTGCTCCTGTTTGTTTTTTCTTCAGTGCCCTTTCATGGCTCATCGCCTGGCTGTACCTGTGCGAGTCTTCAGCGCAGGCTGCTTCATATTTCTTCAGGGCTGCTACTTGCAGATATGGTTCTCTTTGGAGCCTTCTAATTCTAAATCATATTTGTTTAAAAGCGAATAGAGAGGCAAAAACTAGATAGTACAGACATTCAGAATACTAAAGGTGTGATGTTGACACTCGTTTAACTTTGTTGTGGAACAGGTATCAGATGACTTGGCTAAACAATACGGTGCAGTTTCTGATTGTTGCGCTGCACCGTGAAATCTAGTTAGTTAGGGCAGAATTTACTGATTCAAGTGATATTACCCCGATACATTTTGAAAATAAAAGGTGAATTCAACCATCTGCAATATTCAGAAATATAAACAAACAGGTTCTTCAGAAAGTTACCGCAATGCCAAGAGGAGCTGCGTCTGTGTAAGCCTAGTTGCAAAGAGCAGCCTGACCTGGCATGGCGATAGCTCAGCACTATAATTTGGTTAGGCTCGTGCGTGGGGCGGGGCACACCACGTCCACGTGGAGACCGCGTAGAGTTGGGTGCCCTTCCACCCTAGCCGCACCGTGCCGTCGTGGTCATCCGCCACCGTGTAGCCCAGCCCCGCCGGGCACGCACTCGCCAGCAGCTGCGCGCGCCCACCGGCACCAGCGCGCAGGAAGCCGTGCCGCGCGAGCTCCTCCTGCCAGCTGCCAAACTTCTCCCTGCCGCTCCGTGACGGCCCGGCCACCGCCAGCACGTTTCCGATCTCCCTGCCGAGGATGCCGTTCTCCACCAGGTGCCTGCTCGCGTCCTCGTCGGCCGGCCGCGACGCGCCCAGGGAGTCGAACACCGCCGAGTAGTGGTGCAGCGCGGAGACGAACCGGTCCAGGAAGTGGCCGTGGCCGCCGTCCCCCATCGGCCCTCTCTCCTGCTCCACCAGAGTCACCACCTTGGGCTCCAGCCACCGCACCAGCCGCATCGTGACGGTGTCGTCCCCGGCCGCGTCGTACAGGGCGTGACGCAGCCAGTGCACGGCCACGGCTTCCCCTGGCCTCTTGCTCGGCAAGTCGGCGACCGTGGCAACGTCTCCAGGCCGCTTCGCAATGGCGTAGAACTCGAACGGCATACTCAGCTTGCTCGCCAGCCCGGCGAGCTGGTTGCCGGTGTCGTGCAGCACTGACGCCGACACGCCGAACCCCGTCACGCGGAGCACCAGCGGGCCGCCCGGCCGGGCCGCCAGCGCCGGGAGGAGCGAGAGCCACTGCAGCGCGCCGCCCGGCACGACGTCGAGGTCGACAATGTGGAGCATGCGCTTCCCGTGGAACGCCTCCAGGATGGCCTGGTTGCACGCCAGGTAGGCGGACCTCGCGAACGGCGCGACGTTGTAGAATGCCCGGAACGCGGCGTGGATGCCGGCGCATGGAGCGGCCACGGGCGCGCAGACGCCGACCCACGAGCTCATCAGCCGCGCCGCCATGGCCCTGGCGAAGTAGGCCACGAGCCGCTCCCCGCACGACGGTGCGTACGGCGATGCCATCTGCGACAGCTCCAAAAGCGTCCCGTTGGCGTCCGCGAGGTTGCCCACCGACATGGCCACCGCGCACTCCATGAGCAGCGCGATCATCCGCACGCCGTGGGCCTCCTCCTCCCCCTCCGCCGCCTCCTCGCCCCTCCCCGAGTCCTTTCGCTCTTCCACCGTGCCGTCGTCGCCTCCCTCCTTGCACCCACCGAACTCCATCTGCCCGGCCGTCCCCGGCTCGACCAACTCCGGCACGTCTTTGCCGGTGCAACGACCTTCATCGGCCTGGACATAGCCATGGTGATGAGGCAAGAAAGGTTGTGGCAGTGGCAGATTGACGCTGCCAGTACCAGTGCCAGTGGTGCTGCTATACAGGTACTGGTGGTGATCATGAAACTGCATCAAGCCCAGAGAATAATCATGCATGTCTGAGGCCCTTTCTGACATGATGTGATTGATCATCAGTCAGAACCAAGTAGGGTTTCGCCTTTGCATAGCTCTAGAGTAAGGGAAGCAGAGAGATCATATATGGATTATGGAGTCAAGTGTGACCTGATGCTAGTATTACTAGGTCAACCTGGAAGCTAGTGGCAGTGTGAGAGCAATTTACACACGGCAGGAATCTGTGAAACCGCAGCCTGACGATTCTTTGAGTTGTATTCAGATTGGTCAGTAGGTTTGGCCGGCACAATGAAAAATTCAGATGTACCGTAAATTTCTTAGAAAAATCAATGAATCAAGCCAAGGCAGCTCTGATCTCTCTTGCGTTAACAGTAAACGCTGACATTGACACTTAAATTGTAACTGATGATAACTGAAACACGTCGTTCTGATGTATAGCTTTTTGAAGGGAAAATGAGGACAACATGCAAGTTTGTCTTTTTAATTCCTTGAGTGGTTAAAATCAACGTTTTGTGCTTGTATGTACGTTTTTATCTATGTACTGCACAGGGAAAATCGAAACCGAACTATACTAGCATAGACTAGAACCCTCAGGATGGCACAAGAGAAGACAGTGCCAGCAAAAATCAGTTCAGTAATAAATGGAGTGCTGCTTCTAGAGGCCGGGAGCGCTACATCTGGTGTTTTGAAACATAAAATGCACATCTTTTGCATCAATTTTTGATTTCGTCGACATTTCTGTGTGCCAATCGATTGGTCAATTTGTGAAGCATAGATAAGCACTATAACATATAAACCAAAGCAACCGTGTTAAAAACAAAACCACGAGCACGATGTGGCGTTTGCATAGATGTTATAATTCCTGGTTCCCCCAGAACCAACTAAACTTGAAATTGCCTCCGAGTTTCCGCATAAGCATTGGTCAATTGGTTCAGAAAATATATACTCGTATTTATCCTACCTGACTAACAAGGACCTGAAGGCGAGTCTGATCCACGGATCTTTTTCCGCTCCTTTTCTATCCAATTATTTTATGTTTGTTCTAATTACAAGAAAAGAAGAAATCTTTTATTTTTGCAGGCCAATCGCTCTTTTGACTTTGGAATACAGTCTCTTTATCAATATACCCCTTCTTTTACACATTCAATCCATAACATCCCTTATTCAATCCATAATCAAGAATAATTAGGATTTCTAAAAAAAGAAAAAAAATCAATGATCGAAGCCGGATGAAAAATCAATGATCGAAGCCGGATGATCAGCCCGGAAGACATACTGACGCAGATTCAGTTGGAGCCGGAGGTTGATGTCTCTCTGCTGGTTGCGTCTGGGCTTCGTGATCTACTTCTGATTATGTCATTTTCTCTTGTAATTGCACAAACTTTTGCTGTCTGATGTATGTACTCGTCATGCATCTGAGTATTCACTGTTACTTGGTTTCGTTTAATGAAAATGAAGCCGGAGGCTTCGCCCCTTTTCTCTAAGAGGAGGATAAAGAACCAAATAACAGTAACGTGCACTGGTTCTCCATCTCGATCACACGTAATTATTACTCCACGATGCATTCAGTAATAAAAATAGCAATGCATCGAGTTAACATGTGATTACGTATCGTCGCTCTCTAAATTCTAGGACATGACTTACGAAATGACGGAGTGAGTATCAAAATTGCAGTAGGCCTCGATTAAGTTTGATTGATCAAGAGGTAATCTCAAGGACGATGCATGACTGCTGCAAATTCATTTGGCCCTGTCTAATTGGCGGCAACATCAAGCTGTCGCCCTAGCTACCTAGCTAGCTCGTTCGTTCCTCCACATGTCAAACGATCATCGTTTTCTATGTGCTAAGCAAGTTAATATGATGATCTAGTACTAACTTGACCAGGTATTCGCGACAATGACATGCGTGCTATATATATAACTCATCATGAAGTGGTGGAGATCAGCTTGACAAGGTTTCGGTACAGTCATAGCTGACAAAACTGAAGTTGACGCCTACCTTGTCTGCACGTACATGGCATATGCAGGCATGCATGAGATATCGCTACTATAGTAGTATATATATTAACAGGGACATACCTGGCAAACAGCCGATGAGTAGAACCAAAGTATGAGTTGAGAACTGACAAAAAAAACTTCTCCCTCAAAGCCAGCAACGTACTCCGCGTGAATCTATTGACTGCCTGTACATGTATGCTTTATCTGTTGGCAATCACACAGGCGCAGTATCGATTGAATAACTCGGTTGGTTTGTAAAAAGATCCTACTCTCCTTTTTTTGTTCTGAAATTCTTTGCGTCTATGCACATGCTAAACATGTCCTGGAATCAATTGCAGTCTAGTCTGCTGTTACACTTTGACTACGCTTCATCTTGGACAGCGCTTTCGTCACCCCCTTGCATATGTTCCGGAACCAGAGGAGGTTCATCGCCAAGAGCACCGGCGGCACCGTCATTATGCTGTAGAATCCTACCGGGAAGACTGTCCTCACCTCAGCCAACTGGGAATGAACAGAAACGCCACAAACAGAATAAATAAAGCTAAGTAAAAACAAGAGGTAACCTGTGTGTTTGTTTCCCTCTCCTGGTTAATTAGCTTGGATGATGTGATGATGGTTAATTACCTGATCAAAGTGAAGGTACATGTGGGCGAATAAATACACGAACAGTATGATTCGAGAAACCTGCAAGCAAACATGAAATGAGTGATTGATTATTCAGGCATACTCTCTCTGTCCATAACTTTTTTTTTGAATGAACGGGAGGGGAAAAGCCCCTACCAAATTTTTATTGATAAAAAAACCACATGTTAGGGTACAATAGATGATACATGCATCCTCATGCATGAGAAAATGGCTGAAAATAAATAAAATAAAATAAAAATAATAGAATGGGCTAGACCACCATTTTGCTAGAATACAATTGAGTTGGAGTTGATAATGTGTAACCAGTCATAGATGCTGGTTATTTGTTCCTCTTTTTTGGTTCTTTTAAGCCATAGATGTAGCATGTCCTTGATGTTTGAAAAGGTGTGAAGGGGGGATACTTCAATATCATCGAAGACTTTTTGATTTCTTGACAGCCATATATTCCACATCAAGCAAATAACTATCAGTCCCCAGGCTTTGAGAAGCGTTGCAGGGAGGAGCATTGTACCTACAGAGAACAACTTATCTATATGCTCAATACTCAGGGGATTCATGTTTAAGTTATCCCAAACATTACGCGAGTGTCGGCATCTAATGGCAAAGTGTTCAACTGATTCTGGCACATTGCAGACACAAGGGTAATTAATATCAATGGGTATGCCTCTTTTCCTTAACTCAACTCTTACTTTGATTTTTTGGTTTATGAGTTGCCAGGCAAATACCTTACATTTGATCAGGGCTGCATTGTTCCAGAGAAGAGAGGATTCACTAGCTTGGATTCTGCCAAAGAAAGGATGTTATAGAAATAAGAGGAAGAAATCTTATTACCTAGATTACAAATAGGTTGTCGGATGCCATTGGAATCTTTGGGGAAGTCAATAGCATTTAGAATGGACATAAGAGATGAAAGTTCGTCCGATGATCTGGAGGATGTGAGAGGTCTTAGGTTAATGTTCCACTGAGAATTAACCCAACAGTCCGCCACCGAGATATTTGTGTGTAGCGCATGAGAGACTAAAGCTAGATAAGATAAAGCTAGCGGGACTGGTCCCATCCATTTGTCCAACGAAAAGGCTGTAGAGTTGCCATTGCCAACTTGGACCAGAGTAGCTGATCTGTAGAGCTGGATGAGGGGCGAGATTTGACGCCAATCCCGAGAGGAAGAGGCGAGATTATCACCGATACTAGCATTACGGAGGTGGGCTTTGGCAATCCACCGGGTCCATGGGTTTTGGGGGTCGGAGAGAAGCTTGTGAATAAATTTTATGAGGAGACAAGAGTTTTGTATCTCAGTATCTTTAATACCTAATCCTCCCTCACTTTTAGGGTGCCATACTTGACTCCAAGAGATCACGCTGTCCATAACTGTAAATCGTTTTTGTTTTTTCAGTCATACCAGCCATTCGACAAACAATGCTAGCCCATTGTACAGGTAAAGGTTAGAACCCTTCCGGCCTGCAAGATCAAGATACCTGCAGGAAAAATATTGCACTTTCAGAAGGAGTGCGTGATAGGGTCGAACATGGACATGCATGATTAATCAGAGATCTCTGAACTGAACAGCACCATCTGAGGTTCACGAAGGGAGCGGTTGCTTCAGTGAAGATGACCACGAGTATGTACATGTGTCCTTTGCCACTTAGCAGAACAAGAGAGATTCCATACATGGAGAGCCCATGGTGCAAGAGCTATGAATTATCGATGCCACCAAGAACAAATCCTCATCAATAGGAGTAAAGAAGAGAGATAAAATATGCTTACTATGCGGTAATTTTTTGAGGAGACAACATGACACCTACGTATTCCTTTCGACCTAAAGAAGGGAAATGCCACAGGATCATCAACAAGTCTGTCAAGAAGTATCCAAGAGACACCTGCGGAGTTCAACAACACAAATGAATTTGATATCAAATGCGAGGCCATGTTTGGAAAGCAGGAGTTCCACAAAAACCTTGCAGGAATTTCAGATGAAACAGTTCTGTTCCTGCAGAAATTGAGAAATTTTCTCAAGTCCCAAACAAGACCAGAATATTTTTTTCATCAACTATATTTTGGGGCATCTCCTGCCTGTCACGACCCCAATTTTCGGAGCCGCGAGATATGCCCGTAATTGCCCAGGAGTTTCTCAATTGCGGACGTAGAGCAGTTACATCACCAACACAGCGATTGAACAAACAGACTTTATTACAGAACCAGAAAAATATGCTTAATAGCAATTAAGTTTACAGTAGACTGGGGCATCTGAGCCCAAAGTTTACATCACAACCAAAAATGGACCTACTCCACACGCGCCTCGAGCGCAGATATGACCTAAAATTCACATTCGTCTCCGTCGAAGTATTCTTCATCAAATGTGCATTCGTCATTTTCCTATATGTCTGTAATGATTGGTGCAGTAATGAGTACATGACATACTCAGCAAGCCATGTTGGGAAGGTGTGCTAAATAGCTACATGCTCTGGATTTCAAGGAAGGTGTGCACAGCTTAATATTTGATGGATGCAAAGTCCTAGTCTCCGCCTTAGCGATTAAAATCTCTTCGTTAAAATATCTTAGCTACAAAACTTTGTATTTTAGCAATTCTGCCGGGTCAGCGTCAGATTCAATTAGACATTATCAAGTTCTACTTGTGCCTTATACCGAGAATCACCTCTAAACATAGCTTCATTAACCGGAAGCACGGCGTATTCGAATACCTTTTGATTTAACTCTACAGAGCGGCCCAGCAGTACCCACATGATACCCATACCTCTTGGTGTCACTACAGTCATACACACGCCCATCAGTGTGTCGATAGAGGTAGGTTAATAAGGCTTTTTATCTGCTCTATCTTTTAAAGTTTCTACCTAGGAACACTACGTCACTCGCTCTCCCGAGAGCCGATGGGCCAGTGTCAACTTCGTGATCCGAGAGTCGGGTGAGTTCCAGTTATGATTTCCCAATAAATAGTCTATCACTTCATTCGCTTCTGCGGGCCTTCCAGAGAAGTGGAACAATAAACTAGTCTGTAGTTGTTCAGCAGGTAGAGCAGATTTACTAGGCCAGGCTTGACAAGTTGAACATGTGGTTAAGCGGCTCTATGTTCATCATAAGCACAAGGGTTTTGTCCTTAACTGCCCCGAGTAAGGCAATCCGCCCGATTGCCCTTACTCCACGGGAGGGGTATGGCTGCACATTCAATACATGAAGGGCCCCATCTTCTCTTTCCCCAACCGTCGACAATTTCTCTTTTAAAAACACATACTCTAGGTTTTGAACTAGGGATACCAATATTCCTGAATATTGTCTAGCCTAACCTCTAATGCCGGTGAAGGATACTGATACGATTCATATTTATCCTAAGTTTATCAAGGTGAATATGGCCTACAAAAATTAACTGGGCTATGGGGTGGTAGGTGATAACTACACAATCATGTCATTCAAAGATAACACATATGAAATTAACATGCGAAAATAATAACTAGACTAGTAGTACAGTAAATAGCATGGCAAGTGGGCTCAACATGAACAAGATGTGTGACTTGCCTACTGCAGCGGGGTCTGTTGTATCAAGTCTTCGAGAAGTCCTTCGCCTTCGGGATCCTTGCCCAGCGTCGGATCGTCACTATCGTTTCCTAGTTGCAAAAGGATCCAAGCACAACGAACACATATAAGTCCGGGCTCGACGAATGCGAGCTGGGAGCAAAATGTAAAATAATTTGAAAATAATACTAAAAATAGGGTGTGGGAGTGTGAGGCCAGAACTGGAGTGTTGAAAGGATAAAAGGAGGTATAGGACGCGGGTTAGGGTTTTGGAGGAAGATCGGGATATATGTGGGTTAAGAGGGTTTTGCGGGTTTTGGGTGTTAAAAAGTGTGAATTTGGAGGAATGGGATGTAGAATTGGAACCGTGTCGTCGAGACGATCGAAACGGCATGTAATAGTGTTTTTAGGGTTTCGGGCCCGACGTGGTCGAGCCCGGCCCACAAAATAATCGACAAAATAATATTGGGCCCATTAGGGCCCTTGGGTTGGGCTAGGTTAGGGCTGGATATGGGCTAGGGTTGGGCTTGGGCTTGGGTTTATGATTTAACAGAAAAAGAAATTCGAATCTATTGGGCTCAATGTATTTGGGTATTGGGCTGCTAGTGGGCTGGTATTGGGCTTCTATTGGGCTTCGACCTGTCGGGTAAATAAATAAAACTAAAAGAAAAAGAAAAAGGAAAAAGGGTTGGGCCAGCCTGTGACGCTCGGAACCGGCCCGAGAGGGAAGCTGGGTTGGCCTGTGGGGAAAGAGGGTGGCAGCCCGGGGTGTGCTCGGCACTGGCCCAAGGGGGAGCCAGGCCGGCCTGCTCAGACACGAGGTGGCGGCCTGGTGGAGAAGAGGCCAAGGCATCGGCCGGGGTGGCGAGGGGAAACGGGGAGAGGCGGCCGCCGACGACAGGGAGAAAATTAGTCGCCGGTGAGGCTCACCGGATGAAATTGGAGAGTAGTGGTGGACCTACTGGAGCTGGGGAACCCATTTTCATGGTGAAGGGGTGGTGGTGCCATGGGGAAGGTGCTCAGCGGCGAGGAGATGGGCTCGGTTCTCACCTCGCCGGAGTTGGAGATGACGACGGTGGGTTGCTGGTGCTCGGGTGTGAGAAGGAGGAAGCTCGGGTCGCTCGGGAAGTGGTGGAGAGGCTCGGGAGTGGAGGAGAGGGCTCGGACGCTTGTGGGAATGAAGCTGGGCCTACCTCGCCGGAGGTGGAGAGGACGGTGGCAAGCTCGCCGGAGCTCGGGAGGAACGAGAGAAAACGGGAGGTTGCTCAGAGAGAGAGTGGGGAACTCGGGCGCATAAGAGAGAGTTGGGGAAGGAAGGAGAGGGAGCTCGGAGCTCGGCTTTTATAGCCGGCGGAGCCGAGTGGGGCGGGAGCGGCGACGCGGAGGGATTAAGCGGCAGGACAGAGAGGAGGAGAGGAAGGGGCTGACGCGTGGAAAGGCGGCCTCGGGAGCTGAGCTACTGCAGAGGAGTGGGCCCGCCGTTACCAGAGACGGGCGGTAGGCAGTGGCACGGGCGGCGGCGGGGCGACGGGAGGAAGGAGATGAAGATGATGGGCCGAGTAGGCCGAAGAAAGGAGGTGGGTCGTGGGCTGAGGGAAAGAATGCGGCCCAGAGAGGTTTCAGAATTTTGAAATTTGGCAAAATTTTAGCACTGTTACACTGCCCATGCCCATGAATTTTGTGTTTATAAAGTCCAAGTGCCAATTAACTTGCCCCGATCATGGCATCAGAGAGCCATGATTTCCTGTCAAGTATGACGGCGCTGCCGATGTCGTTGCTGAAGAGGTCAGATATTACCAGCAGGTAGAAAGATACTGCTGCAGCAAGCAGCGCGTGGAACGTAGAGAACCCCCTAAAACACAGTGATACGCATGTATTTGTAATTTGCACGATTGGATTTGTTCAACAAAAGCTAAGCTCTAAGCATCGACAGATCTCTGACCTGTTATTCCACTCAACTTTGTGCATGTCGTTTAGCCCATTGTAAAACTTGAAGCACCGGGAACTGACTCCGCGAGTCATATCATGTACCTGCAAGAATGAAACAAATGACTATGCAGAGGGGGAGATGCTTTGTGTTTATATCATTTTGATGCAGTACCAAGAAAATAAAACTCTTCTCTTGTCTAAGAAAATATAGACATAACAGTGTGCAGAACAAATTCATGGGGTGTTTGGTTGGGCTTTTCAGCAGCTTTTCACTGGAAAAAACTACAGCCCAACCAAGCGGCCAACTTTTCAGCAACTTTTGCTAACGGTAGCTGTGGGCTTTGCAGTGCAAATTTAACTGTTTGAAAAAGCTGCATTTTGCCAGCTTTTGTAATGTGCTGAAGTTTCTGTGCTCATTTTTCAAAAATGTTATAGATGATTTGGATCAACCAAAAGCCATATGTTTATTTTCCCACAGCTACAGCAGCTTTGTCAACAGCCACAGCCCAACCAAACCGGTCCTCAGTTAATCCCGGTACCACCCTCATCTACCAATGGTACTTGAAGAGAACGACTGATATTTCTTGTTTAGTTATTTATCTTTTTCTTTGTTCAGTATGCCTGAACTCTCTCACATTGGCAGGTTGAAGGTGACAAATCTATTGGATACTGACATGAACAAGTGATCCATAATCCATTCAGCTCTTTTAAGTTTTAACAGCTTCCAATGAACCAAAGCTTATTTGCATGCAGCAAACTGCCTGTCTGCTGGCCCAACTCACCTCTCACCATGCTACAAAGGAGATTATGATGGTCAATTCTAGCTCAGGAGCGAAAATTGTTTGGCTACTTTGCTCTTTGGAAACGTCAAGTGCCCCAATACTTTAGAGAAACCAGTGGGCACTTGTCTGTTATAACTCATAACTCATAACTGGTGTGCATACCTTTATTAGGAAGATACACGAAGAAAAAAAGGAGCCCCGGCTCCAGCACAAAAAATACTGTTCGGTATTTTAAAAGGATTTGAAAAAAATTCACACATGCATATGTTTGAGTACTATGTGCACTTGCAATATGCAAAAAACAAGTTTGTTACACATAAAGTTGCAAAATGAGTCCTCTGTCCCTGACTTTTTTGCATAGGACAAAAAATGCATATTTTTACACAAAAGATTTCAAGTGCACGTAGTAATTCTAACATGAATGTGTCAATTCTCCGAATATTTGTTTTTAATTTTTTAAGTGTACTTATTTTTTGAAAGGGCCTGGCAGCCAAAGAGGGTCCACTCAGATACACTGCCATGTGTCAATAACTTTGCGACAGTTAAGAGTTCATAAAACTTCCCTCCATTCCAAATCTCGCTGTGGCACAAATTCTTTCTTGCAGGAGTATCAATCAGCATCACACAACAAAGATACTCCTACATGCAGGCACTGAGCATTTTAAGCTTGCCAAAACGGAGTATTAGGGGAGAATACTAGGTATTCTCCGCTGCGCATTTTAGCCAGCTAATTTAATGCGCACTAGCCATTTAATGAACACGCCTCAGACCGCATGCGCAGTGGAGAATTAGGGGCAGTTTTGGAAAGATGAGGGAGAAAAAGCTAGTACGCAGAGTAAAAGGGAAAAAAACGAGAAAAACTTAGACGCAGACTAAATAAAAACGGAGGGAGTACAAATTACAAGGAGCCGAGAGCTCAGTTGGGTATGGGAGTGGTGTACAAATCTACCGTCCAGTTTGGAATCCTTTCCGGCTCGAATTAAGTGGTACTTCTGCTTTATTATTAATATAAATATAAACATGTAGTTTCTCCTACATTTTCATTTGTTTCCGGCTAGGAGTAACAAGTACTAACACTAAATTTTTTGCACAATCCTATTCACCTACCGGCCAAAGTCTCACGTAGAAGATTTAACTAAGCAATTGAACAGATAGAGATGAGCAAGAACATACTGCTGCGCACATGGCGATCCCGGCAAGAACCGACGCCGGCCACATTATCTGCTCCTGAGGCCCAAAATACACGTCCATGCCTCCTTGATCTCATCCTCAGTTCTCGCCTCTTCAATCAGAAAAGGGACCAGGAGCCCAGAAGCAGCTCGAGATGATGAAAAATATTTGATTTTGGTGCGAAGATTGGAAACTGTACCACCACCGCCGCCTGTGTTTAAAGGGAACAGCAAGGGGGTACAGGACGTGGTTTCTCTCCGGTCAGAATGTCACGGCGGACTTTTCTTTCTGAAAACAGGGTAGGCAGAGTATCTGGATTTTCAACTATGGAGCCTCCAAAGTGTACTTACAAGTTACAAGATGCACAAACAGAAAAGTAACTTGGATGGGATAAACAGCCGCATATCAGGCAAGGCAAGACTATTCCAATCTTTGTGGCGCTTCCACTTCATTTGCGGCGCGTAAGATTTGGAACTCTAAAACAAAGCCAAAATACAATTTTGTTTAGCTTCTCCTCCACCGAAAGGCCCTCATAGCCGATAGGCTACCGTCGCGTGGGTGGCCACATGAACATGTCTGTCGATTGTGCTTCATAGAGTTGAAACGAATGAGCACCTCTCACGAGTTTGCTTTTTTCACGAAGCGTCTGGGGTATTTTAGCGGGCTGGTTTGCCATTAACCCGAGCAGGGCTCCTCATTTCATCCCTCTGGACGATTGGTAGGATTCAGGCATCAAGAATATAGGGAGTACCCAGCAAAAGCTTTTCAACACAGCCATCATGTACGTCCTCTGGAACGTAAAGAAGGAACGAAATCGACGCATTTTTCAAAACAAATACATGGGTTCCTTAGATGTCGTCTTCCTTGCAAAGGAAGAGTTTGACCTACGAATCTTCTCCTTATCTTTAGAGATGTAGAGGTATTTTTTGAGCTCTTGAGCCCCTTGTATAAAAACATCTTTTCTCTATCCAAATGAAAGCGGCAGAGCAACTGTCTTTCCGATAATAAAAAAATACTATTCCAATCTCAGACTTAAAAACAACACTCCTACACGGATCAGGAGGCAAACATTACTGCATACCAACTTAGAACTAGAACTGCGCCAGCTCCGGTGGTTACGTGACTACATGATAGCAAAGTTGGGGCAATTTTGGAGTTCTAGTTCCAAGTTGTGATGCACGCTACACACCGAACTCCGCCGGCTCCAGTCGTTTGATATAGCAAAGCTCCATTCTTCTGATATCTGCTACACGGAATGCTTCGATCGCAGTCCCTTTAGCAAGGTTATCCAAAATTCAAGCCAGTGGCGGATCTTGTACATATTAACTCTATTAAATCGATCAGCATGGCTTCTGGCTCTCTTTGTAAAAAGTCAATAACAAATATTGAGAATGGGAATGCTGGAATAAGCCAGTACAATATTGTGGAAAACATTCCAAGTTGTCACAGCGGGCCTCTTTTGTGGGTCGCTATTTTATTCCTCACGGGCCACGGCACATTAGACTCATAGCGGGTACGCTCCAATCCGTACGCAGAAAGAGGTGGAGATCTAGCAAGCCATAGAGGCTGAAACAGAAATAGTATGATACTTACGATATGTGTAGTATACAATTACACATGCATGTGTGTAGGTCAATACCTACAGGCTTGACAATATAACATAGTTTTTGACTGAGAATATTTCCAAGGAACTGACCAACATGGACCGGACTTAAGAGCATGCACATAATTTGTATCTAGACTTTTATGGTGAGAAATACGCTCAAAGGAAACAAACTCTTCCAATACACCGTATCCTCGGCTGTATCTAAATGACCCTACAAAATCATAATTGATGTAGCTTTTAGATAGTAGCCCACATGTCAAGTGTGACGTGTCTCTCGAGTGGTCAAGTGGAACGCCACATCAGTCTGACAGCTAAGCTTTAGTCTTCAGAGTGGGTAAAATGGTTAAATAGGATAAAATATGGAATAAATCAGGTATATTTATGTCAAAATTCTTAAATGGGTTATTTATTGTAAACCGTGCACACTTAAAAGGTAGAACATGGAATTTACTCACATACTTTTCATAACAAATCTAATGATAGCATATGCACAAGTAATCTAAAACTCTAAATAGTCATAAGCAAAATTCAGCATGTTAATGATCGAAATAAGTAGAAAAAAGATATGAAGAAGCGTAAAGAGACAATCACATGGGAGACACAAGATATGTTGTCGAAGTTTGAGCCTTTAGCGAGTGTCGCGGGGAAATCGCGGCAATATCCATTTGTAATAGGATTGTCGGGAAAGCGTGTAAGGAAGATCTAGGCGGTGCACACAAGAACTTTACCCAGGTTCAGGCTCTCCAAGGACGGAGATAATACCCTACTCCTGCTGAATGTTTGATGATTTTGTGTGAAAAAGAGTTACAAGAAGTCGTAGATGAAACTAGAACTAGAGAGCAGCCAGCCCCTTCTGCATGGGGGGCTCGACCTTATATAGGCTTGGGCATTTAGCCGACTCGGTCACTCGGCTAGCTACAGTAACTGCCTAAATTAAACGAGACATTTACATGCTGTAACTGTCCAAGTAACGTCAGTCTTCATACCGGTTGAAACGTTCATATTGATGAGTTGTAACGCCTGTCTTGATGGCACCCGGACGTTGCACTGCTGCAGGCCTTTCTTGGGCCTTCATCCGAGTGAAACTAGAACTAGAGAGCAGCCCGCCCCTTCTGCATGGGGGGCTCGACCTTATATAGGCTTGGGCATTTAGCCGACTCGGTCACTCGGCTAGTTACAGTAACTGCCTAAATTAAACGAGACATTTACATGCTGTAACTGTCCAAGTAACGCCAGTCTTCATGCCGGTTGAAACGTTCATATTGATGAGTTGTAACGCCTGTCTTGATGGCACCCGGACGTTGCACTGCTGCAGGCCTTTCTTGGGCCTTCATCCAAGTGGGCCTTCCCAAGCTTGTTGGGCCGACTCGGGGCTCTGGGCCTACCCGGATGGGCTCCCCTCGTCAGCGAGGCTCTATGTCTTCTTCGGAAAGCTTGATCCAATGACCGAAGCCAGCACTAAGTCGTGCTCTTTCCTCCAGAAGCTTGCCAATGCGAAACTTCCCTTCTCTTGTGACAGCTCTTCACCCAGCGGTAGGCGAACTCTAAATTCTTACAAACTTCTTGGGGTGCTTCACAATCCTTGAAGGCTCCCAAGCTATTCCTAGCCATTTAGGAAACACCAATCTCCAAAAGTAACATGCTTTAATTAGTTTGACTTGGAGATGAACTCTTGCTTGATGCTCAATTATGGCTCAATCTTTCTCTTTTTCTCTCTCTCAAAGATTTTCTCATATGGATCACAACTTAGGCTTAAGGAAATATGGAGTAGCACTTAGGAAAGCGGAGAAAAGATTTGTGAAAGAGTTCTTCTGTGCAAAGAGGTTTGAGGGTATATATATATATAGCCAACCCTTTAAAAACTAGCCATTTGTGTAAAAAGCGAGAAACTCAGAACTTCCAAAATGGAACTCAATGGTCTCGACATTTGAATCTGTCCAAAAATAGATCACGGACCATCCGACGAAAACCCAAAAGTTCCAACTTTGAGAGTATAATGGACAGAAACCAATGTCAGAGATTCTTCGAGCCATCTTTCCTTAAAATTTTTAGAGGTCGGCAATGCTGGTTTTATCACTGCCTTTAGGACTAAACACTTGATCACACTTAATGCACACATTAGTTCCTTAATCGTTCTGTCATTAATCATCAAAACCCACTTATTGGGGCCAAGATGCATTTTTAGCTCTATCGCAATGCCCCTTCCACCACGGCAGATATTAATGAGATCCGTGCCACCGACGTCTCGCTCCAGCATGGGTGCCCACTGATCCCCTCCTCCTCCCTCCATTGCACAAGGGAGCTTGATTCTAAGGCCATCATCGCCCTATCAGCAGGAATCTCTCCTTTGGTAAGGGTAAGGAGGAGGAGGAAGGGTAGGGAGGTGACCACCTGCCATGGTGGTGCGGTGACAGGAGGGGAAGAAAGGTTGTAGGAGCAGGAAGTGGCTGCGATGGATTTGAGGGAGGATTGAGAGAGATGTGATGAGGTGGAAGAAAGAGTTGCTCAATGACATATGGGGTCCATCACCGCATCATTGCACGTGGTGGCAAACCTGCCAAGAACAGTGCCACATCAACGTACACAGTGGTAAAACCACCTATAAAACCACCCTAGAGTTGTATTTGTACCGGATATAAAAGTTTGTGGTGCTAGTGGATCCTTTTTTAGACGGTTATGTGGCTGGAGGTTGGTGTAATCCCATATTGAAATATGGACTTCTTTTTTAGATATATTTGTTTGTTAACAAACCATGATCTACGGTATCTATTTTCTAAAAATTAGAGATCTGTTTCCTTAAAATATTTATGTACGTGGTCTACGGCATGCAAGTCATTGTTGATTACGCATAAGAAATATGTTTCTACGATTATATCGAGCTTTACATTTAACCACACATATTAATCAATGTGTTTGGTGAAAACTTACTCCGATTGTTTGTTAGTATACGTAGTCCGGTGCCTCCGCGTAGAAAGGAATGGAGGGAGTAGCCGTAATGCGCCTCCATATTGACCATTGACTATATATATTTTCTTTAACCGGTCATACGTTGTATGTTGATGATTAAATTTATGTATTCACTTTAAACTATCAGAAAAGTACACATTAAGAAAGACCTCTCGTCTCTTGATCTCCGGCACCCGGCGTTCACCAGGCTGCTGACAGGTCATACGTTGATATGTACCTGAAGTAGAGCTTGCGCGGAAAATTACAATGTGACTTACCGGCGGGTTCATTTTGTCAGTGTCGAATGAGAATTCGTCAAAAGTACAGTTTTGTTATGACCATGTCA
Organism: Stipa capillata; assembly: GCA_019208055.1. NCBI lineage: Eukaryota > Viridiplantae > Streptophyta > Magnoliopsida > Poales > Poaceae > Stipa > Stipa capillata. The sequence goes on from JAGXJF010004324.1 coordinate 89,303, forward strand.
AAAATATATGATTTTTGTTAAAAAGAAATAGGGAGTGTCTATTTCTAAATCGACTTAGAAATAACTAAGTCAATGGTCCGAAACGTTGATTCTCGATCCAATAGTTAATAGAGTAGTTGTACATTTTAAAAATCATGTGTAACTTAAGGTCTAGAAATATACAACTAAGTAGAATTGAACAAAAAGGTACAACTTAGCTATAGAAAATACATAAACGATTGAGAAATAAATTTCTCGCTTAGAAATAGCCATTCTGAAAAAAAATAACTCTCAAAATACAGGTAGTAATACAAAGTTTGCTCTGTGTTGACTGACGAGCTAGCAGCACGGAAGGGCACATGTTAACCCGAGGCCCTTGCTTCATTTCAGCCGCTGATTGTGCGACGTGGAATGGTGGATGATCTGAGTCCCTGCACACCGCATACTCCCCGGCCAACCGGCCAAAATTTAGTCACTGCCGCGCGCGCTTATACTCTCACTTTGATCTCCTTCTCCACCATCCGTCTCCCACGCATTTCCTCCTGTCTCGCAAAACCAGCAAACGTGCGCGCGCGCGCGAAAGGGAAGCGACACACGCACGAGAGAGCGCTTCCCCGCCCTCCCATGCGCCGAGATGGCCCCGATGATCCACCAGCACGCCGGGAACGCCACGGCGCAAATGGCTGGCGGCGCGGCCTCCGGCGCTGCCGCGGCGGTGGTGTGCTACTCGCCGATGATGGTGACCACGTCCGGCATCTGGCAGGGCGTCAGCCCGCTCGAATTCTCCCTCCCGATCTTCATCCTCCAGGTGGGCATCATCGTCGCCACCACCCGCCTCCTCGTCCTCCTCCTCAAGCCCTTCCGCCAGCCCCGCGTCATCGCTGAGATCCTCGTACGTACGCCCCTGCTTCGCATTCATCCATCGTTGAAGCCAAACTCCTCCATACGTTCTGCTCGCTGACAGTACACGTGCTGCTGTGACGCAGGCCGGCGTGATCCTTGGGCCGTCGCTGATGGGGCAGGTCGGCACGTGGGCGGGCATGGTGTTCCCGGAGCGGAGCCTGCTGACGCTGGAGACGGTGGCGCACCTCGGCCTCCTCTACTTCCTCTTCCTCGTCGGCCTCGAGATGGACATCAACGTCATCACGCGGTCGGGGAAGAAGGCGCTCATAATCGCCGTGGCTGGCATGGCGCTGCCGTTCTGCATCGGCACGGCCACGTCCTTCATCTTCCGGCACCAGGTGTCCAAGAACGTGCACCAGGCCTCCTTCCTGCTCTTCCTCGGCGTCGCGCTCTCCGTCACGGCGTTCCCGGTGCTCGCCCGCATCCTCGCCGAGATCAAGCTGCTCAACTCGGACCTCGGCAAGATCGCCATGTCGGCCGCCATCGTCAACGACATGTGCGCATGGATCCTGCTCGCGCTCGCCATCGCCATCTCCGAGGTGAACAGCAGCCCATTCTCCTCCCTATGGGTGCTCCTCTCCGGTGTGGCCTTCGTGCTGGCCTGCTTCTACGTCGTGCGCCCACTCATGTGGTGGATCGTCCGCCGCGTCCCGGAGGGCGAGACCATCAGCGACGTGCACGTCACCCTCGTACTCACCGGCGTCATGATCTCCGGCGTGTGCACCGACGCGATCGGCATCCACTCCGTGTTCGGCGCCTTCGTCTACGGGCTGGTCATACCGAGCGCGCCGCTCGGCGTCGTGCTCATCGAGAAGCTCGAGGACTTCGTCACGGGGCTGCTCCTCCCGCTCTTCTTCGCCATCAGTGGCCTCCGCACCAACATCACCAAGGTGCGCGACCCGGTAACTGCTGGGCTCCTCGTGCTCGTATTCATCATGGCCAGCTTCGCCAAGATCATGGGCACCATCCTCATCGCCGTCGCCTACACCATGACCTTCCGCGACGGTGTCGCCCTCGGCTTCCTCATGAACACCAGGGGACTCGTCGAGATGATCGTCCTCAACATCGGAAGGGACAAGGAGGTAACTATTCCAAGCTTCATCATATGATCATCAGATTATATACGTGCACACGAGTAATGTAATGTGCAACTGGTGGCTGTAAATTTCTGCAAGTGACACTGGTGTACTGGTTGAGCTCGACTTGCAGGTGTTGGACGACGAGTCGTTCGCGGTGATGGTGCTGGTGTCGGTGGCGATGACGGCGCTGGTGACGCCGGTGGTGACGACGGTGTACCGGCCGGCGCGGCGGCTGATCGGGTACAAGCGGCGCAACCTGCAGCGGTCAAAGCACGATGCGGAGCTGCGCATGCTGGCGTGCGTGCACACCACCCGCAACGTGCCGTCCATCATCTCCCTCCTGGAGCTCTCCAACCCGACCAAGCGCTCCCCCATCTTCATCTACGCGCTCCACCTCGTCGAGCTCACCGGCCGCGCCTCCAACATGCTCGCCGCCAACCAGAGCCGCAGCGCCAGCGACCACATCTTCAACGCCTTCGAGAACTACGAGGAGAGCGCCGGTCAGTACGTACTCATGCATGCATGTCTTCCTCCATTAATTGCTCCAGACAACTGTTTGCTGCATGCATGCACGAGGACGCGTGACGCGAAAGCTGTATGGACGCACATGCAGGCGGTGTGTCCATCCAGGCGCTCACGGCGGTGTCGCCATACCAGACGATGCACGAGGACGTGTGCATCCTGGCGGAGGACAAGCACGTGTCGCTCATCGTGCTCCCGTTCCACAAGCACCAGACGGTGGACGGCGGCATGGAGCCCATCAACGCGTCCATCAGGGGCTTCAACGAGAGCATCCTCTCCTCGGCGCCGTGCTCCGTCGGCATCCTCGTCGACCGGGGGCCTCAGCGCCGCCACGGCGCGCATGGCCACCGTGCACCACGTCGCGCTCCTCTTCTTCGGCGGCCCCGACGACCGGGAGGGGCTCGCCTACGCGTGGCGGATGGTGGAGCACCCTGGGGTCTGCCTCACCATCGTCCGCTTCATCCCGCCTGACTACACGGTGCCGGCGATGGCGCCGGCGGCCGCGTCCGGCGCCCACTCGCGCGCCATCACCATCGTCCCGGACGGCGCCAAGAGCGAGCGGCAGATGGACGAGGAGTACCTCAACGAGTTCCGGACGCGTAACATCGGCAACGAGGCCATCCTGTACGTGGAGCAGGTGGTGGCCAACAGCGAGGAGACGCTCGCGGCCATCCGGAACCTGGAAAACGCGCACGAGCTGTACATCGTCGGCAGGCACCCCGGCGACGAGAGCTCGCCGCTGACGTCGGCGCTGACCGAGTGGATGGAGTCGCCGGAGCTGGGGCCCATCGGGGACCTCCTCGTGTCGTCCGAGTTCTCCAAGATGGTGTCCGTGCTGGTCATGCAGCAGTACGTGATCACCACGCCGCAGCCGGCCGTAATACCCGCGGTGGCCGGCGGGGTAGCGGACGACCCCGTACGGCAGTACGTGACCAATGCCAACCAGCGGCCGTCGATGGGGCTCAGTGGGAGCCAGATGGGCGCCACGGGCCGCGGTGGATGGGGGTGGTGGCTCCGGTGGGTTCTGACCTGAGGAGTGCTCTTGGATCTTTGGTTAACCGGTAGTATAAATCACACGATTTTTTAGGGAGTTCGATGGTCGTGTTGTGTACAATTCTAGCTGATTGCTTCTCTGTCTGATATGTAGACGTCGTGTTTGGTTTTGTAGTTGGTCCCTCCTTTAGAATGAGAGGTGACGATACAAGTTGCCTAACTGATTGTACGCGTTGATCAATTTTACAATATGGTTGAGGACATGTATATGCTAGAGTAGTACAGTTTTCTACTCTCTGCGGTAAGAGCAATTCCAACCCACCTCTCAAATTTGACTACCCAAATCCTCATTTGGAAAGTCATCCCAAAAGATTCCCTCTCTAAATTTCTTCCTCCTTCAACCCACCTCCCTAATCTCACTCCCTATATTCCACTCTCCTATATTAAATTAATATCCTATAACTACCATATTATTTGTAAATTTGCTTCTACAGCTCAACTGAGAATAACACCTACAATTGATTGTGCAACATGAAGGTAAAATACCTGCAGAAAGTATTGCATAGGAGATCACGGGAACAAGAAAGAGAATCTGAGAGCAGTAAGAAAGAAATGCCAAGTAATGCCATCACTATCTGATAATTAAATTTCTTTGCCAAACTTTTCTAACATGTGAACATAAGTTGCAAATTAGGCTTCACAATTTTTTAAACACGGGCAACATTACTCCTCATTTCTCTAATATGCTTAGTCTATAGCTACTAATAAACTAAGTGTGATGTAGCTAAAGAAAGACATTAATTTCTACTAGCTACAGCTGCCCAGCTAGAATTTCAGAATGAGGAAGGCGGCGCTCGGGCTTGAGTCCGGTGGGGAGTGGCCGGCGGGGAAGGGCACCCCTGCTCAAGGCGGGGGGAAGTGCTGGGCGGAGATCCGAGCGAGTAGGACCTTCTGGCCGGTCTGCCTTCCATGCTCGGATCTGGAGGCCGCGCTGCTGCTGCCGCCCTCGCCGCCAAGCACGGGACTTGCTGCCGCCGCTACCGCCTCTGGATCCGGCGGCCGCCGCCCCGTCTGCTCGGGGTGGCGGAGCTGCTCGAGGGGAGCCTGCTGCTCGGGGAAGCGGACCTGCTCGGGGAGGGGCCGCTGCTCGGGGAGGCGGACCTGCTCCGGCCAACGACGAGCAGCAGCAACAAGCGTGGTGGCGGGGGGAGGCGGCCGCCGCCGAGGGAGGGCTCCGAGCGCAGGCGGGAACGTGAGGGGGAGATGTGCGGCGACGGCGGTTGGGGATTTGGGAAGTGAGAGCAAGTCCCCAACGATGGGGAGTCGGGAGGGGTGGATGAGCACTGCGACAGGGATGGGGAGGACGAAGGGTAGTGGGTTGGAGATGATTTTGGAGAAGAAAAGAAAACCCTAAATTAGGGATAGGGAGGAAGAAGGTAGTGGGTTGGAGTTGCTCTAAGTGTCAACATTCTTTTTCCCAGAAGAGTGCCAAATTTTTCGTGCAAGTTAAGATCCACATGGTGACATAGGCAGAGAGAAAAAATGGGAATATCGCGGCGGCTCTGGAGGTGGAAGCGTCCCTAATGGATCATGCGGTGGTGCAGCTCGCTGGATACTAACAGAGATAGGCGTGAAGAGGAATGGGTCACTGGGATAGCATGGAGAAAGTGGAGGAGAAGTTCGTCCAATTAAAGGATTATTAATGCACGACGCAACCATGTGCAGATGTGAGCTTGGATGTGACACAATAGATGTGGTGGACTTCGATGTGCAGAAATGAAGACAAATGATTCAACCCCAAAAATGCCGATGAACCAGCTAGCATGATACAAATAATTAGGAAAGTCTAGATAAAACAAACTCTAATAATATACATTAATGTAGATAGTCTTTGGAGAATTTAAGACCAAATCAACAACCATTTTGATAAATATCCAAAATCCACTTAAAGGTACAGCCGATCCTTACAAATTCAAGAGAAAAGTAAGACCTAAGGTGAGAGGGAGGAGCGATGAAACCCTAAGTTAAAGAACAAAACTCAACTTTTAGTCTAAACATCAAATCTGCCCTAATGGGAGGAGGAGAAGGGTTTATAGTCCAATCCCTAACCTTAGGTTTAATTAGACCGAAACCCACTTACAAGGCCTATTAGCCTAATTGACCTGCGTGCAGGAAGTTTCTCGGAGACTCCAGGATGAAACCTAGAGGTTCCGAGTTTAGCTTTTGGTCATGCAAGTAGAAATCCCGGACCCTCCGACTTGGCACTCGGATGCTCTGAGATGACTTGCTAATACGGCCTTCAGTCTAGGCTCGGTGGATTTCTGGATGCTCCGACCTTATCCTGGTGGTTCCGAGATGCACTTCTAGATTTGTTCGTTGGAACTCCCGGACGCTCCGAGATTCTCAGAGGCTCCGACATTCCCGAAGGCTGCGAAATTCCTGGAGCTCCGAGGTTGGCTTTTGGATAGCTCTTGTAGGAATATCGGAGGTTTTGAAACTGGGGTCGAAGGCTCCAAGAATTTGCTGTAGTTTCTCAACTATATTTTATATATATACCACATAGTGTACCAGTGCAGAGAATGATAGCCATTGGATCATCTACTTCTGACGGCTCAGATTGCAAAGATATTATTTGGGAATAAATAGATCGTTAGATCTTGCGAATCCAACGAAAAAAATAGCAGGGATTCGCGCCGCCCTGTGTAGCTAGTAGAAGAGTCTCGAACGAGCGCCCCGCTAGTGCCGTGAACATAAAAAAAGTCCCTCCCCCCTCCCTCTCTGCACCGATGGAGGCTGCGCCCGAGGAGCCCAAGGCTGAGGTGGCGGCCGATGACGCCAATTCAGAGTTGAAGCTTGAGGATATCGTCGTTGCAATCGCGTCCGAGCAGGCCGCAGCCGCGACAGCGTCGGAGCCCGAGCTGATCTAGCAACGTTGACCGCTTCGTCAGATAGCGCATTCAGCTCTTCGGGTGCGGCATCCAGGAACAGCTTGACTTCACACTCAGGCATCTGCTCCAAGGGGCAAGTGTACTATCGAGAGAATGATAGCGCACAAGCTCCCGTGCCTTCAGTTTCCTTTTTATTTTGAAGCGTTCGTGCTGCTCTAGGACAACTCCCGTGAGTTCCCCACGGTTAGATTTTGGCATAAACGACTCTAGAAGCTCAAAATGCCTTTTAGACTAAGATTTTTCTATAGTATTTACAAAGAGAGCGGCGATTCTCATAAAAGATAACGAAACGTAATTGAAACGGATGTCCATCATGTTTTATTTGTGGACATAGTGAAACCATCTAATACTTATTTTTTGATTACCATGTAGCTCGTTTTGTTTGGATAGTAACTCAAACTGTTTTTAATCATCCACCCCCATTGGGCGTTCCGCATATGATGGGTCAATGGTTGGCCGGTTTGAAAAAGGATATGCATAAGCAAATTCAGGTCAGGGCCGTGGCAATGTGTTGGTAATTCTGTTGTGCCATAATGATATATTATTTGACAAAAAAATTCGTTATCCGAATCAGATGGTCTTCAAGGGTGGAGATTTGCTTCGATCATGGGTGCCCTTGCAAAGGTCGGAATATCATGAGAGAGTGGCGCAGGGGTGCAACTAGTTAAAGGATGTGCTGATAGAGCTCTTCTCTACTAGTGGCTAGGGAACTAGCAGACGGCTAAGTGATGACAGCCTGGACACGCCATATTTATCGTTCCTTTGATATTTTATGACTAATTTGGATGTTATAGGATATGTCACCTATTTTCTCCGCACTATAAACTTGTAATAAATAACTATTAGATTGTATGTATTATCTTAATGCAGATGCAGGAAGCAGTAAAAAAGAAAAAGAGTTCTCCACGACAGTACACTCATTCTTCTTCTGTTGTACTATCATCAAAGGAATTCTTCTTTCCATACCGTTCTTATGAAATTAGTTCCATCGGATTTGTTCATAGCTTCTTTTGTTTGTCCTTTAGCTCCTTCAAAAAATTGAGATCCGTTTGCTAGGTTATCTGATATTAGGTTCTGTGTATCAAATGTGTATTCGTGTTGATTACAAACACTGAAACAAAGACATAATAAAAAATTGCCAGAGTCAACTTCTGTTATTGGACATGGTCCACTTGCTGTGTGAGTACGAAGACAAGGCAGTATGATGGAGATCTCTGCAAACTGTAATGTGGTTTTTATTGGATTTTACTGGACTAAGAGTGCCTTACTTTTCTTAAGGGGAATGAGTAATCCATTAATTGTACTACCTTGCCTACAGTGCAATATCTTATATGTGCTAGAACATAAATTTTGAGTCCAATTCGGTGCTGCTTAATGAATATATCTACTAAGTTCTAACCAGCCAAGATCCAACATGTTAAAATCCACTTCACATTTTAAGCGCAAGGTTCTATTGCGCAGAGTAGCGAATTTTGAAGGCTCCGAAGGTACACCTTTTTTTACTGTGTGGTGGGGGTGGGGATGGGGGGCATTGTCCCCTTCCTCATGGCACTTGGCCAGTGCATAGACCATGTCCCATGCATATGAGCTTTTCCACAGCATGTGACCCTAGCAAACAATGTCAGAGAGGATGAGACCATCTTGGTAAGTTTAATTATTTTTTCTTCATATATGCTATTTCCCATGTAATTTCCACCCGAACAGTAAAAGTATCATGAATATATTTTCGTCATGCTGCAACTTGTTGCCGTGAGGAGAGAAATAAATACATCAGCACAAATGCCAGTGTCCAGAAGGCTAGCAGCGTCAACTGGAAATAAGTCGTGCTAGTGTGCTTACTGTAAGGTATGAAAACATTCTTCGTGATCGTGCATACCACAATGCGTGTCATGTCGGATTCCATTGTGCCGATGGCAACGGGCCGGGAAACTGTGGTGCATTCTCCCACGTCCCTGTCCCAAACCTCACAAGGCTAACGGATGAGAGCCCATCGATATCTCCAGATACATGTTCGGCCTAAAGATATGCAGAAACAACGAGACATTTAGCTTCTAAAGTTTATAACACTGGTGAAATTAACAATAGTTTTGAATTCTTATCGTATCCTCGTGGCGATAGTGACAGTTCGTAGAGCACGTACCCTGTATACGAGCCAGCAGTGCCCCGGGCAAACATCATGCGGGAGCACGAGACCTTCGTGAGCAGTATGGTTGGCAGTAGTCATGTTTTCTTCATTTCCGTTGTGTGATTTCCATTTGAGCAGTTAAAGGCGCCTCGTTTGTCACAAAAGACCGATCCTAAGTACGAACCATAATAGCGTCCACATCCCATAGCGTCAAGGAGAAACTAAAGGAGAGATAGGTTGGTTAGCGTTGATGCTATAGGATGGGAGCCCAGAAGCTAAGGCCAAAATTCTTAGCACCAGATCATCTTTTTCTCTGATTATAATTTCTAAAGAATAAAATTTATAGTATTTGCCATCAAGTCATCAACCTTACCAGCTAAGGATGTGTTTGGTTCACTCAACGGTAACGTAAAGGGTATTGGAATGGGATTACGAAGAAAATGGGGTGTAATCAGTCTATTTTCTATTTTGTTTGGTTCCACCTTGTAAGGGTATCAAGTTATTTTACACTGTTTGGTATTACACAGTAATTAGAATACATTGCCCTCTGACCAAGGCACCTCCGGGCTGATGCTTTTCTCTTTTTTTGCTTGCATGTGCTCCTTCACATGAATTCAAAAGTTGCTTCTTGATTACCCAGAATAGAGTGCACAAGACCATGGTCCCAGTTACCCGTTGATGGATCCATCAGCTCAGAACAGTTCAAAATAGCTCAGAGTAGTTACAAAGACAATGCATGTGCTACAAAATTCAAAATCCAATCATCAAATATGCATAAGCTATGTGCTACATGTTATAAACAAGTTACGCCTGTGCTACATGTTCTGAACAAGTTACCAAAATCAAAATCCAATCCTTAAATTTGCACAAGTTCTTAAGTCTTAACAGATCGTATATGGATCATCAATTCTTGTTCTGAATAAGTTACCAAAATCAAATTTCGATCATCAGATATGCAGAAGCTCTGAAGTCTTAAGGATCTTTAATACATAATTAGGTCCATGCCAAAACTGAGAAGAAATTTTAACACAATAATTAGAAATTATACTTATCTCAGCCAACCAAAACTCCCGTCCAGTTGCAGAAATCATTGATTCAGCAATCATTGACAACATTTGAAGCATTATCTTCTCATGAATAACTGTTGAAAACTTCATCACGAATCAAAGTGACAGATCGAAGTAGTAGCTCCTTATCTTCTATTTGCTTCATCTAGCAAAGCATGAAAAGAAGAAAAGAAATAAAAACCATGTACTCTTGATGATCATATGCATCTAATCAGCTGCATGTCATACTTAAATTTACAATCAGCTGCATATAAACACTGTGCATGCAATTCAATGGTCTGGCTTGGCTCTTCTTGGGGGTTCCCACAAGTGACACTCTGCTCTACAAGGAGGTCAGTCCATGAGTGATCTGCTACTCCATCAGCGATCTCCTTGTAAAGTAGCTAGCAACATTTTTTTTAAGATAACGAGCTATTAACATATGATTTGCATTGTTTGGACTGTGTAGGAGTTTGAGAAGACGACTGAGATCGAAGGGGAGAAGTTCAGGCTGGACTTTGCGAGGAGAATTTTTATCAGTTTCTCATGTAAATAGATAAGGCATCTGTTGTGGAGTAGTAACAAAGTGGCAATGGGCCAATTAATACAGAATTTAGATGGCTCAAATGTTATTTTCCTCATCTCAGTCCTGTAGTACAGATCATTTGCTCAGCTGTGCAAGAATAAGAGTTGCGAGCATAAGAGTCTGTTATACTAATGTGCTCAACCGTGCAAGAATAATTGCGAGACATATGTCATCTCCATCACTATTTTGCAGTATTGCACGCTTAAACAAAAATTAATATACTCTGAACATTATCATCAAGCATATGCTCTGAGTTGATAGGCAAGAAAAATAAGTACCTAATCTAGATCTAAGTGTGCATAAAGCGAGGGCATTTTATATCGTTGCAGAGGCGTTCATAATAATAAGTGAATCTAAAATCCAAATCTCACGCTGGAACCAAGTACGAAATCTTGCAGCAAATTCATACACAAGCATCGCTAGCTAGCAATGCATACAGAGAAACATACACACGTGCGCAGTACCTTAAGATGGCAAAGGGAAAATCGAACCATTTATTGCGCGTGAATCAAATTCGATACAATTTGTGGTTCCAGCATGCGGATGCAGGGGAACAACAGAAATAGGAGCAATAACTTACCTTGGATTCAAGGATGAAAGTATAGCATCTCTTGTGGATCAAAGGACGTGTTTACTTGGATCTTGGATGGGGAAAGGGGAAAGCTGCAACGATAAACTCGGAAAAGAAGATCATCAAATCAGAGACAGAACTTGGTAAAGAAGATTATCAAATCCACATGCTCACCAGATCGGTCGCAGGAAGGTGCAAGGTCTGTAGTTGCTGCTTGTCGGAGGAGAGGGCGATGAAGCAAATTAGGGGCTGAGGGGATTGGTCGTTGGCACTGCTTCCCCAGTGTGGTTGCCCTGCTGCTTGCCGGAGGTGGTGACGGCGGAAGAGATTTGGGGGCAGAGGGTATTGGGGGGTGGCGAAGGAGATCGGGGCTACGGTAACGCAATTAGATAGCGGCAAGGGACGGGCGTAATGGGCCGCAAGCAAAGGTGGAATTCGTTTACGCGGTATTTCATTACGGCCCATTATTACCAAACGCAAGTAACGATTTGAGATGTCACTGTAATCCGATAACGGGCTGAAAATTGTGAACCAAATATGTCCTAAAATATTATAGTAGAGAAAGAGATATGATGTGTCCACATAGCACCTAAAATTTTTTAGAACAACTTAACACCTAAATAAGGTTCCAAGAGATTCAGATTCTCTAAGAGAGTATTATCCTTGTGTGGCCGAATGAATTCCAGCCCAACAGCCAACCAGGGCACCAAAGGGAGTGTCAAGTTCGGTGCGAACTACGAAAGCCCACTGCACCAAAAAAAAGAAAAAGTCTAGACTTCACCGCGAGGTTTCATCCTTAAGAGCCCAATAATCCCTTAAATCAAATGGTCTAATTAACACTACAGACTATTGAAACCAGTAAAAATTACAACCTATGGTGTTCTTGGAGGTGGTTTTGCCACTGTATGCAATGACATGACACTAATCTAGATAGTTTTATCACCGTATGATATGACGACGTGACGATGGCCCACATGTTCTTGAAATCCTTTCTTCCTCCTTTCTTCCTCCAACTCTCTTTCTCATGGCCAAACGGTCACCACCACCTCCTCTCTTCTTCCTCTTCTCTCAGTACATCAACTGGTCGACACCCTCCTTCCCACCCTTCTCCTCCTTCGAGTTGACTTCCTCCCATCTTCTTCCTCTCCCCTCCCCTCTCTCCTTCCTAGATCTGTCTCGTCGGCCTTTCTCTCTCTCGCAGATACCAGGACGGGGACAAGGACAGGGAGGAGGACACGTAGGTCAGCAGAGGGGCTTGCCGTCATCTCTGATGGAGATGAAGCAGAGGGGTGTGCACACCCATCGGTGGAGCGTGGCATGGAGAGCAGTCTTTCGCTGCACCCGCACTGCTGCTTGGTGCCTTCGTCAGCGTTGGCCTCGGTGGCTCCATCATCGGGTTCCCGCAGTTGTGGCTGCGTATCTCCGACTGTCTCGCTAGCCTTGCCCCACCGACGACAACTTATGCGCCCACCGAGCCTCTTTTATTGCGCGGTGCCGCCGAGCCGCCCCATCTTGCCGCTTTCCTTGTAAGTGCCACCCACATCGTTGCACCCCCCCACCGATGCCGCCTTGCACTTCCACCTCATCCGCGCCACCCGCTTCCACATTGTCCTCGCTGGCTTCCCCCGGTCCGGTAAACTCCACCACAACTCCATCATCAACGGATGCTGGTACGCTAGCGCCGGCCACACTTGGTACGGCAGCGACAGTGGCATCGAGGTCGCATCATCTGGAGGCTACAAGGATTTGCCAGTGAGGGAGGGGAAGAAGATAGGATAGGAGAAGGTGGGGATGGAAAAGAAGATTGAAGGAATGACATGTGGTACCCACTTTATAAAGATTTTTTTACATGTAGAATTGCTACTCGGCTGAACATGTGGTAAAAACGCATTTAATAAGTTCCACGTCATCGTCCATATAGGCAAAACCGCCTACAAAATCACCGTAGGGGGTTATTTGTACCAGTTTTACAAGGTTACGGTGTTGATTGAATCTTTCTTTTCTTAGGAGGTTATGTAGAGACGAAATCTGAGCTTTTTCAGAAGGAGCTATGAAAGCCCACCTAGCTAGGTTAATTTTTACTTTAAAGAAGTATAGGTTAGTTTTTCTCTTCATTTGCGAGCCAGATTTATCTTTCCTTATTCCGAGTAAAGAACAATTTTACGGAGTGTCTGTTTCAGGGGTGAAGCACTGGGAGATGCCATGTCCAACAAGCCGCTCCTCCGATGCAACGGCGCGCACCTCATCTGCGTCAAGGAAAGCTAGCAACCGACGGGGATCGAGGGATCGAGGCATCGAGCAGTGTCTGCACGCCGCAAGCGCCAAGAGGATGCATCCGCGCGCGCGCCGCGCTTGTGCTGCTATCCACTTATCCGGTGAGTGGCGGAGCTCAAATCCAAGACTTTCTTGGATCACTAAACTCTCCTTTAGCTTTACGTCGTCCTCTTCTTTTAGCCCCGCATGGCTTGTTCCGCCGCATCCCCGCATGGAGCCGCCAACGCCTGTGCTCCAACCTCCAACCCTTATTCTCCAGTGGATTTGTCTCCTGTCAAGCGCCATCAGAACAAAAGAAAAGTTGACGTCAAGAGCAAGTGACCATTGGTTAACGAGGTGAATTTGTGAGCCACTGACAACCGGCTTTCTTTGCAAAATTCCTCAAAATGATGCATTTTTTACACAAAATGGTATTATTTACGTTGCCGTTTCGCACCCTACCTTACCGTTTCTTTTTGTGCTACATATTTCTGGCCCAAAATTTACAGGTATGAACTAGATCCCTCAATATATATTTGTGATTATGTTTGGATTATTGTTTTCATGTTGCAACATATATGTTGTTATGGGTAGTGCAGTATAACCTTATGTGGCACCAGTGCCATATTTTGTTCTAGAGATATTGGCTCAACTATCGCCAGTCTTTTCCTTTGTCACGCCACGCGCATGTAGCCGACGCTGACGGGTGGGTGCGAGTGCGATTCCGAGGGTAAAGCAAGTCCCAGCGAAGACACCTTAGCCATAGCCAGTGGGGAACAACGCAATGTGATGCAATGTGCGACGATTCTTCCTCTTCGACGGCAGACGAGAGATGTTTAATTCCGTCGGCATCCATGTCCCATGGAGCGGCACTGTTGGAGACAAGTCTGGGCTCCTGGGGGGAACATGCTGCCCTGTTTTCAGGGTCGTTGGAAATAAATCCGGGCTCCCCCGTTTGCCATGATGATGATGGTTGTGTTTAGCTCTGATCATGCAACTGATAATTGTACCTTTCTCGCCCATTTATTTGCTTCCTGCCCCATTTCTTGAATATATCTCGAGCATTGCTACTGTATGGAATCATGAAACTGCATTTCTTGAAACCTTCTTCTGTCCACGATGGTTTTCTGAACACTGCTGAATTATTTTGATGCTAGTTAGTGTCAAGCAACTCGGTCTTGTCCGTAAGTATGTGTCTAGATTTGGGTAGTACTACTAGTACAATCGTTTTCAATCTGTGACTAACTGAAAGGTGATCGATGCTTAGTGAAGGGCGTGGTGCGATGAGTCATCCAGAAAAGGTGTTCCACTTAGAAAACCGCGTGCATCTTTTTCAAGGTTCATAAAAGATGGAACTGCTTCCACTCACCCAGGAACTTTTCCAGGACATGGTCTACAGGTATGGACAATGGCGAGCAAGGGACCTGTTTGATGATGCTTCTATCTGATAATCTCTGTCTCAGTCCCCTGTCAACAATGTCAGAAAGAAGGACAACATTAGTGGGTAAGTGCACCCTTTGATAAATCAGAAGACACATATCGCTCAGGGAGATCTCAGGAATCAGAATGGATCTGAACAAGCAAACTCTTGTTCATGGTACACTGAGACTTTTCTTCTGAAGTTGCAGTCTCAAAAGAAAAAGTACTACTGATCTTCTGAAGCATTCGATGCACCAAGAAAAGGTGCCAGACCTCGCATCACATGCAAGCACCTGAACTTTAATGGACCTTTAGATCACACATAAGCTTAGCACTGCTAACTGTAACTGACTGTAAAACTCTGCTTTGTGACTGTGTCTGCAACCTGCATCATCATCTGCTGCCTGGTTTCGACTGTAAAACACCGCTTCGTGACTGTGTCTGCATTCTGCATCATCACCTGCTGCCTGAATTATCAATTATTATCTTTTTTGCCGATTCTGCATGCAGATAAGATGGCAGCCATTTCCAGCTCCAATCAGCAGGCCATGCCTAACTGGCCGATATCAGATGCATAACAGTTTTTCTTGGACTCTTCCAATCATCTGATACTGGTAGTAGGTCGATCGAATATAATGGGCAGAATCATTTCCACTATGGGCACCGGTATCCCCTCGATCTAATCATGAAGGGGCCTAATAAAGTAACAACACAATAGTAAGAGCCCTACTTGCTCACCCATTTGATGCATGGCTCGTCGTCAGTGGCTCTCACTCGATGCATGCCCCAGGGAGATCTGAGAAGGAACAGGAAATGGGGCATGGACCATGGATGGATAAAGCTGGTGAATTGTGACCACAGACGAAATGTACTTTTCGATTCGCGTACTGTTCCTGTTGATTGAATCAACTGTACCAGAGGTTTTGGGAGCGTAGCCAGAATCTGCTTCACCAGGGGTATGGTGTTCGGAACGCGAGAATTTCGTCGAAATTTTGTGGAAGACCATGTATAATTTATGTGGGACTCTGGCAGAACTCATGCGTTTCAAACGGGACATCTAACTGCATTCTAAAGAGTAAAGACCCAACCAGCATAATTGGATGTGAAAAGATTATTCCTATGAAAACAGGGTGTTTTACGTCTTTTTAATAAAACATAGAAAAAAGGCGCCATAATTGTACAAGGTTACGGAACCGTATGCCTCTATTCTACACGGTAGAAATCTGAACTCTGACGACCTTGATTAACTGAACAATAGTTACATATAATCTCGTTTAAACAACAGTTACACATTTTTTTTAGGGGACTACGGGGGGCACAAGATTGGGGTGCAAAACGAAAACAGTTACACATAACTATATATGAGTGTTCATCCAAATTAGTTGGCACCATACAAGGCCAAGAAAAAGACTGAAATGAAGCTAATGGGGGCATTTTAGCAGCAGAGACTAAGCAAATATCTCAAGCTCTCAACCACCTTCGTGGTCAGGTGAGGGGAATGCTCTAGAACAGCGGTGGAAGATCAACTTGTTTAATCCCTGATATGGATGTGATCTATTGACTAACAATACCCTGTGCAATTAAGAAAAGATAACCCTCAACTAATCAAGATTCTGACCAATTCCTCAGCTCCATTTGTTGCGCTATTTTCCTTTTCTTACAGACCTATTTGCCACCTAACCACTTAGCCAGCTCTGTCCATTTTTCTACATCTTTAGACTAATGATTAGCATATCATATCTAATTATTGCTGTTGAACAGAAACTATTCTCAGAAGATTTTAGTATGGGGCTTATTAAACAAAACTAGCCAAAAATTGTCAGAAAGATCTGCTACAGAAAATTAATTAGTTAATTTTGTGTAAAGGTTTATACATATAATAGACGTGTATAGCAACATTATGCATCATGCACTATAATTTAGCACGAAGCAAGCAAAGGAACAAATTATTAGCATAAAGAAACTTTATTACATCAGAATACAGAGATTTAAGTACTTAAACTGAGTCGGATCTCACTATCTCTCCAAAAAAAAGTATATGGAACGTGTACTACACCTACGATCAGCTACCAGCCGAAGGATCTACGTCGGATGCAACCGAAAAATGCTCCGTCTCTTCGAGAGGTCGAGTCATGAACCAGATCATCAACTACTTTAGATATAGTATTAGCTACACGATAGCATCGCAAAGCTTTCTTTACGAGAGATTAAAAAGATCTGGTACATGCCTCGCACTAGTGTGATATACGCCTTGGTTGCTTGTCCTGTATAGCCGCCCATAACCTGGCCTCCTCTGATACCCCAGTTAAAGCCAAACTCTGATCTTCTTTTTTTCTCTTGTGAAAACTCCCTCTGATCTTTTTTCGTGGCGCAGTGCTCGATCGCAGTGTGATCTGATAGTCAGCAACCTCAAAATATCGGTTCGCCTCCTCATCGATCGTCATTGCCTTTCTGACCATGCTAAATGTACGAAATAAGTTTCTTAAATCAGCACCTAAATCCTCCATTGTGTTCATACGTTTTGGAGAACACATGAGTGGTAGGCGTACAGCATGAGTGGTAGGCGTACAGCGTGATGTGAATACATTTTTTTGCAGATTCGTGATCTGGCTTTTATCGCTCGATCGTACGTGTATACATCGGTCGGTGGCGTCTACGAATCAATGTATGTATTTAATGAATGAAATAAATTTGACAGGTTAATTTGTGTTGCAACGTGAAGTAGTATGACTCCTCGAGCAATCGTACCCAGAATTATTATATTCGACACTCTTTTCTCTTAACTTTTTTTAACAGATTGTATGGTGTGTAAGGATGAGTGGTGCTCTCGATCTCGATATTTCCTTCGCGGAAAATGGAGATCTTCTCGGATCCAGAATAAACGAAGATCTACATCACACATGAATTAATTCTCGCCAAAAGAAATGCACGTATCGAGACTCATTTTTGCATTGCGATCTCTTTTCACAAGCACGAATTCATCGCTATTTTTGGGTGTAAAGGTAGTCAAAGGCATATTTTTAGGAAGAAAATCCATGTTATACACTAAAGTTTGATAGTCAGGGCAGCTTAACACTCTAAAATGAACCTAAACTGAACCGTTCATTTTACCAGTAAAACCAGTGCAAACATGGACAGTGGTTCCGCCATGTGTGAGACAAGTGAGCAATTCACTGTCTCAAGCCCGCCGTTGCCTAGTGACGCACCTAGATTTCAAGAACGCACCACCGGAGACGAAGCTCGATCAGCGCAGACTTGGCACGGAAGGTACTCGCTTGGCTTAAATCGCCCATGTCATCTTCCATATGCGCAAACATCTAGTCATTCTAGTCATGTCCACTATTATGACAAAACCACTTTCGAAGCCAGACTAGCGAGTAATTTGCTCTCCGGTTTTTGAAGTTCACATGGTACAAAAAGGAGGGAATTTCGTATATGCCACTCAAAATTTGATCGGTTCCAAATATGCCATCGAAAAAGTCTCTCATTCAAATATGCCACTAAAATTTTACACCGATTTCATATATATCATTAACGTTAGTTGACCGTTAAGTGGCTATTGAAAAGACGGTTTTGCTCTTTGTGTTGTCTTTCATATATGCCACTTTTGTAATAAATGTAGTAACTGTGTTTGTGGGCATGTTTCATATATGTTTGAGAAAATATTTCCTGAAATTTTTGTAGCATTTAACATTTACTACAAAGTGGTATATATGAAAGACAACACAAAAGGTAAAACTGTCTTTTCAATAGCCAATTAACGGTCAACTAACGATCAACTGACGTCAATGACATATATGGAACCGGTGCAAAGTTTCAGTGGTATATTTGGAACCAGTCAAATTTTAAGTGACATATATATAAACAGTTTATGTTTAGAAGGGTGAAGTGGCCGGGGCATCAAAGTTATAGGTGTAATCTATATATTTTCTTTGATCTAATATGTCATCGTATAATATTACTTGAATTAGAAATTTTTCTCTAACCAGCTAGAGTCTATAGCGCAGCGAACGCTAGCTTGTATACTACCAATGGCGTAGATCCTCCCATCTATCATACAGTGTTTCACTGGTTAATCCCCTGTATCGATATCAGTATATCACCATCTGATAAATACGTTCATGTAACATAATGTTTGACCAGCGCCGATCGCAATTGCCGCAAAGATAAAAGATAACAACGATTATGACCAGAAACTTAATCATATGACCTAACCACCAGATATTTCCATGTAAAATAGTAATCTTACCGGCACCAATCGCAATTGCGGAAAAGATAAAGATCTCTCGTCTGGTATCGACCGGGAGCAGCATTCCTTTCGCCGCCACTAAGAAAATCATCTCGCGGCAGCCGACCAGGCCGCGTGCTGACGCCGGCTCGCCGCCCACCACGCCATCCGAGCCTATCCTCCATGCCACCTGTCGTGCCCAGCCCCCACGAGCTCCAGCTTCTATCTCCCTGTTTCGGGAGAACGAAGATTTTGATCCACCAGCATCGGCAGATTCGAGCCATCGAGGCGAGCTAAACACCACGAAGTTTTTAAATCTTTGTGATCAGTGTATTTTCAGCTTTTTAGTATTTGTGATTAGCACGTACGGCCGGACTGATAGTGATACGCATGTTCGTATTGAAGCTGTGTTTAGCATGTCGCGATCGAGGATTAATTAGTTCGGATTTTGGAACGGTTGCGGTCCCTGCTGGGCCAGTCAGGTCGTTTGTGTTATGTGATCTTTAAATTGAGTGATATTTTATCAGTGTCGTCTGGAATTTCTTTTAACTTACACACATGTACTACGTCCACGCAGAGACTTGTAATTTGCGCACGCTAACAAAATAGCATATATCCTATTTTAAATAGGTCAGAAGTGATAGCCAGACGGTTTATTTGGGAGACCTCTTGCTTCTTTCAAAAGCCAACATATCCGTGTAGGGAAAGTATTGGATCCTTTTCTTACTGGCTTAGGCGCCGAGTTGAGAAGTTTTTTAGTATGTATATACATATACCTCTTACTTATATTGTACACATAAGTATATGTGTATATCCATTATACTTATATCGTACACATAAAGTCTAACAAAATATGAGCACACATTTACCACTGAACGCACACCAATATATATAGATTTAGCACTTGAGCCTGATAGGTGAAAACAAACACGTTGGCACAAATTCCCATGAGTCATGTGGGCCTGTGTTTCCAGCATGAGAAGTACTCCCTCCGTCCATAAATGTAAGGCGTGCACTGAATTTCAGGTTCAATTTTGATCAAGAATTAAACCAATACCATTAAATTATATAATATAAAAGTAATATCATTTGAAAATATGTTTGAATATGAATCCAATAGTATCACTTTTGTATCATATAATTTAATATTATTGATTTAATTTTTGATCAAAATTAAACCTTAAATTTCGTGCACGCCTTACATTTGTGGACAGAGTGAGTATAATGCTTGAACTTGCAGAGCTTTTAAGCAGAAGTAGAAACACACACAAGCAGTTTCTACGATGAATGGTTAGTTGAGTTAATGGACTTTGCATGCTCAACGGGGTTCATGTTAAAAGGCATTTGTCTATTTTTAAATTGACTTAAAAGTTACTATTTTTAAGTCTCAACAGTTACATACTTCTAAATCTAAAGTTGTACATAATTTTTATGCAACTATAAACTTAATAATCTATGACTTGGTCAGAAAATCGAGAGAGAAAATCGTATATGTTTCCTGGTGAGAGTATTTATGTTTGATCAAACCATGACCAAGCTGTCCAAACCTTTCTCAAAACAAAGCAAAAAGAACCTAAAATTTCTAGAATTTGATCCTTAGTTGATTAAAATTTTCTTAAATCTCGGTCAACCGATGTTAGCCTTAGGATATAGCTTCGAGATCTGGTTTGTGTTCTTCTCGTGTCTAAATTCATTTTTTGTTTTTTCTTTAATTGTCCTATTCGCATCTAGGGTCTACCTCTTTGACTGAGATGTAACAAAATTTTAGACGGCTAAGGCATAGATAGACAAAAAGGAAGAAATCTAATGCACATTCTTGTATTTCTGAGCTTCTAACTAAGGATTGTATTAACTCTATTCCTTCATCAATAAAGTTTTCTCTTCGTCATAGAAAAAAATTTAGACAGCTAAGGTAAGGACAGACAAAAAGGAGAAAAAAAATGTCTAAGCATGCATGTATGTCCTTGAGTAAAATTCACTTGCGGTCACTTAGCTCGCACGATATGTTCAGTTTAGTCACTCTTCTAGTTAGCATGTCATCACTCTTCTCTATCCTTCTAGTTCTCTCTCTTCTACTCGCTGCCAGCTTCTAGCGTACATCCTGTCACCAGTAGCGATGGCGGTGGTCGGGGAGAGAGATGGAGAGAGAGAGATGAGAGAATAGGGAGATGAAAGGGTCATTAACATGTGGGCTCTGCTGATTAAGATGTCTTGGTGGACCGATAAACACGACATGTAAGTACTTCGGCACTCCAATGAACTATTTAAATAATTAAGTGACCATATATTAGTACTTTTAAAGTTGAATGACTAAAATGAGCGCATTGTGCAATTAAGTTGATTGATCGCGTATAAAATTTACTCTATGTTCTTTGTCCAGAACTATGCATCTAGGTTGTAGTGGAATCAATACGGCCAACGTTTTCAAACTTTGACCGATAATGTACGCTCATGTTTTTGGCTTAAAATCATAATGGAAGTTTCGCATTTGGAGGGTCGAGGAGTCAAAAACGACTTACTAATCTTGCTTACATAAAAGTGGCATGGCATGATGATTAAGGAATTGTTTATGTCATCGCCTGCCCCATACACGTGAGAGCCATGAGCCACATAACCCTGCCAGCCCAACCTAATTATCCCAGGGGTATTCCTGTCCACAGCACCTGTATATATACTGCTCATCTCCGCCACTCTCAAACCGTGACCTTATCATAGAAGCTCGCTTGATCTCAACCCCAGCAAACCAGCTGACTACTCTCGCTCTCTCCTCCTCCTCGATCTCTACGTTTCTTGATCCGCCAGTCTAGTCTAGGCATGGCGAAGGTGCACCCAAACGTGGCCGTGCCATCCCTCGCGCCGGCGGCGGCGGTGGCGGCGGCGACGGCGGCCGATGACATGCAGGAACCGGTGACACTGACGGTGTGGCGCAAGTCGCTGCTCTTCAACTGTAGGGGGTTCACGGTGTTCGACGCCAGCGGCAACCTCGTGTACCGCGTGGACAGCTACGCGTCCGACTCCCGCGCCGAGGTCGTCCTCATGGACGCCGCGGGGCGGCCCGTGCTCACCGTCCGCCGCAAGAAGGCCATCAGCCTCGGGGCCGACCAGTGGCTGGTCTACCCCGGCGAGGAGACGCGCGCGCCGCCGCTCTACGCTGTGAAGCGGATGGCGCAGTACATCCGCGGCGGCGGCAAGTCCATGGCACACGTCGCGGCCTGCGGCGGCGCCGTGGGCGGCGGCCGGTACGAGGTGGAGGGGTCGTACGCGCGGCGGTGCTGCGCGGTGTACGACGAGCAGCGGCGCGCCGTGGCAGAGGTGCAGCCGAAGGAGGCGGTCGGCACGGACGTGTTCCGGATGGTGGTGCGGCCGGGGATGGATACGTCGCTGGCCATGGCCGTCGTGCTCGCGCTCGACCAGATGTTCGGGAAGCCGTCCCTCCTCAGGAGCTGGTCCTCGTAGCGAGTGTGTCTGGTTTAATTGGCTTAGGCCCTTCCTTTTGCCTTTTTTTCTCCCTTTCAGTTTCCAACATTGGGCATGAGAGCAAAAAATATTGCTCCTAGTTGCCTCTTAATTTCTCTTTGATATATAAGGTCAATTGGGGGTCATTTTTCATGGAAATCCCTCTTGGTGTTTGTGGTTTTGAGGTTTTTTGACAGTAAAACCATGCACTTTGTAGAGACTAAATTAAGAGGGATGAAATTGTACGTATATATACTTTTTAAAAGCAAAAAACAAAATAGAGAGGTTACAGTAGGCCAATTTGCCTCTCGATCTTATCTCTCTCTTTTGGTAGGACTAAGGCATGTGTTACTTCCACAACATTTTGTCATGTAGAATCTGAACCTGAATTTGCATGCGCATGACAAAGAGGTTGGTGCCGTGCTCCTTTCCAGATAGCAGGAGCGAGAGGTCGTCGGTTCAGCGCTCACTCCACCAGTCCAGCTACGGGCCAATGATGCGCGTTGAATTCCCCGTCACCGAAAGTTGCGCAACCACCGGGGCCTTGCTTCGTCTCATGCGAGATAATATTTGCGTTTTGTTAACTCTTGTTGCCCAAAGCATATGGGCGCCACGCAGTAAGACGGTAGTGGAGCACACACCTCCGACGTTGCCAATTGCCATGGTGGGTAGTCGTGGAAAAAACTTTAGACGAAATTTTGCAAATTTTAGTGGGCCCCGAAATTTGCCCAATTCAGTCAAAAAATTTGGTTTCGCTAAATTTTGAGCAAAATTCAGTCAAAATTCAAATTTGGCCAAACTTTGGTCAAAACTCAAACTGATTTTCGGAACTTTTTTCCGAAATGGTCTTGAAATTTTGCCCAAAATGAATTTTTTTCCTTGTGGGTACTCAGGAGGTCAGGATTCAGGTCCGTATGTATAATGACATTTTAGTACTGTCTAGTATATGTTACCCTAGAGGCCAATAAGATGATGTGTTCATTATTCCGATCTCGGATGCAATTCTCGTCGGCTCTGCTATTTCTCAATTACCTAAGATTCTTGCAATCTCGGTCGATTTGCTGTTCGTAGGATCTGGGATACGATTTGTGCTCCTCTCCACTGTCTTCTTTTACTATTGC
The DNA here is from genome assembly GCA_019208055.1 of Stipa capillata. Classification (NCBI taxonomy): domain Eukaryota; kingdom Viridiplantae; phylum Streptophyta; class Magnoliopsida; order Poales; family Poaceae; genus Stipa; species Stipa capillata. The sequence continues at coordinate 112,532 of JAGXJF010004324.1, forward strand.
AGAGGTGGTGGAGTGCGAGGTAGAGCCAAAATCGACGCAGAGCGGTAACAGAGGTGGAGCCAAGACTAGTGGCCTCATTGATGAGGTTAAGGGTTAGGTTTCAGGTGAGGGGTGCTTACCATCACTGGAGACGAATTCATTCTCTTCGGGTTTAGAGGGATCGTGAGAGCGGCTTACTATGAGCAGGAAAATCAAGTGGTGGCCCAGTGTTAGAAGACGGGTTGACGGGAGGTGCCAAGGGACAGAGGCTAGCGAGGTCAAGTGGTTAGAAAGCGACAGAGGTGTTAACTGGATTCAGTGGCCACCGGAGACAAAGGGGAGGGTGACGGTGTGGAGGCGAGAGATAGGATGAGCCGAAGGTTGAAGCAAGTGAATGATGAGGTTTAGCCTTTAGATCTAAGTATAATGGTTTGGAAAATCAGTTGCGTTTTCACAAAGTATTAGTCGTATTTTGTTGTATGTGAGAAACCATGCAAAATCAGGAAATTAAAATAGAAGTATCAATGTTGGCTATGGATTTTCCCCTGTTCTTCCGTAGAAGCGGTATTGAGACTCCTGTTTTCCGATGCATCGACCAGTTTTATGCAGCTCTGCAGTTGCCTAGTTTTGGCAAAGGAACGACCCGACATGGTTTGGTACTGGGCTGATCCAAATGGGCCAGTACTGCCCAAACTGGGCACGGGCTTGAACCATTTTCTTCATTCCAGACAATAGTGCCTCAATATAAAGCCTCCTTCGTTCAAGAAAGAGGAAAGTGCGGCTCCCCATTTGCAAAGGCTACTTTGACACTTGATACAGTTTGAGTCCCGTAGATTCAAAAAAAGGTGTCCCTTGAAGTTGGACGTTCATCAGACGTCCGACTGTCGTTAGATGAAGACTCGCTCGCCCTACGTTCGATATCAGGTCGGTCTGATCTCACCTTTCTTTCCTGCCATATCAGATTTCTTCTCTGCCCGCACAACCGCACCGTTGATCCTCGCTCTCACATCTGCATGCCTGCACCCTCGCCCTCATATCTACTCGCTCGCGCACCCTTCCCTCCCTCTCCCTCCCTCCCCAGTGCTCTCTCATAGCGCTCACTTCGGTGCTCACTAGGAATCATCAAAGGAGATAAGACCACAAATAGAATCCTATAGATTTAACATAGGAAACATAGAGAACAAATAATCCCCAATGTAGACAATGATAGAGTGAGTATAACATAGAGAAAATCTTACAGGAATATAAGGAATTAGCACACTTAAACAAATAGATTTAACACCGTGCAACATCTGAAAAATCAATTGATGCAACAACTCATAATAACTCATTGCAATATACAAAAATTACTCACTGCAACATTCAAAAATCGATCGGTAAAGCAATTGAAAGCACCTTACGGCAACATATAAAATTCTACATTGCAACGTACACATATCGATCCGTGTAGCAATTGAAAGCACTTTACTGCATCATAAAAAAATCCTCATTGCAAAACACAAAAAATTCCTCACTGCCATATAAAAAAGATTGATGCAACAATTGAAAGCACCTTATTGCGACATAGGGAATCAAGTGATGCAACAACAAAAAGATGGCACGCTGCGGCATGGAAAAAACCCAAACTACAAATCGTCCTCTAGCAATCTCCAGAGCTCATCAGCGTCTCCAAACGCCAACCACTAAACTTGTCACCGACGTCTCCGCTATCGCCTTTGGCTCTAGCAACGACCGCACCTCCACATTGCTCCAGCTTAGCCCGGCAGAAGTAGCCTATTGGAGCACATCTTTCTTACGGAACTCCCCAAGACTTTGACCTGGAGCGACCGCCTCGTCGCCACGCGCCTTGCTGCTCTATGCCAGTATCCTGGTCGAAGAAGGAAGCTTGCTGCTGCAGGCGACACCTCCCCCTCTGCACCTCACCGCGTCTCGAGTTTGTGTGTGAGAGAGGCGAGATGCGGAGAGAACAAGAAAGAGGCGAAGCGTCAAGCTCTCTCTCATGGTGTTGGAGAAGAAGAACATAATGGATATGATATGGAGGTAGCTAGGCAAGGACATGTGTACATATAGGAAAGAGAGAAGCTGATCGAGGTTGATATTTGTGAGAGTCAAGTGCAGCATAGGATGGTGAAGACCAGGAGACAAGGGCTGCATGGCGTACGCTGCGCCCTGGATGCCCGAGCACAACACTTTGCCAAAAAGAAAGGAAAGAAAAAGGTCCATGACCCAATTCGATTCGTGCTGAGCTCTAACAATACCATTTGGAACATGTCATATCCAAAGAAAAACTAGTGGATATTTTTCTATAATTTTCAGGAAGCGAAATAATATTGTGATATCGGGACTCCACAAAAAGACAAAAAAAGATCTTATCTTGCTTCCTTCCGTAGAGGATAGCCTTTTATTTGGGCTTTTGGCTTTCAAGCCATGAAAACCACCCTGAAACCTAAACAAAACTGGGCTATAGTTGATATTGGATTTTCGTATTGAAAGCCTCGATCTATTCTAGCTAAAAGTGTTATTTTCTATTCTTGAAACCCCCTATTCGTTTAGAGTGGAAAGTGAAATTTTTCAGTGTTAATAGTTCCCGTTGTTTAAAGTTGAAATAATTGAACTTTTGTGCTTTTCATTTTCTGCAAGAGAACTTTTTATTTGGAAGTTCTAATTTATTTGAGTTGGATTTTGGCCAATCGAATTAGCACTTGCCAAGCTCTAATCAGCTTCCTTTTAGAGAGCATGACGGACATACCCACATCCAAACATCACACTCACATGGTCACGCTGAGAAAATAAAATACCCACCTAACACAGGCAAATGCTATGTCACTTAACACACAAGTTTAGGTGCACTCTGGATCAAACCCGGATGCGTAGGAACGAATAATCTCATTTTCACCACATCTTTTTTACCACTCCTTAGGGTTTTTATTCTTTTGCATTTTTCTGATGGTGCAGGAAGATGATTAGAGCCTGAACCAGTGGCAAAAGAAAATCTATCTTTTTCAATAGAGTAAAATACAATATGTTCTCTTTTTCACAAGAGTAAAATACAATGTGTGTCGTTAAACTTGTCCTTGTCCGGAGCGACCAAGTAGGTACCCGAACTAAATAAATGCACAAGTCAACCATTAACATTTGCAGCTCCATATGTGTTGGATTTTGGTCTATACGCATTGTGTTTCGTCCTGGGGCTTCAAGAGAACGAGATTTCACTATTTCATATAGGAAGATACATTACATCCGTACAATCAGAGAGCTCACTCTGAGACAGAGTCAAAGGATATCATTGTCATCCCCAAGGCTACAGGCTATGGTAAAGCACATGACACATGTTAACCCTACAACAAATCTTCTGTGGGTAGAGAATAGCTGGACAACGCTATTCCCAGAAATAAATAGCTAAGGACTGGAGACCTGAGACCTCTTCGTGGTTGGCACCAACTGAGGCTTCGTTGTTAAATAAATTCAATTGCGAATGAACAACGCCTTGTTGTCCCCGAAATCTACTGTTTCAGCTCTCAATTCGCCCACACATGAACAAGACCTTGACGGTTGCCAGTGTAGATCTCATCACGCTCTTCATCGTAGTACAGAGCTGTGATGTCCTCCAGAGCCTCTGACATTGTGCTCTGGAACTTCCATGTTTTCTTTTGCTTGCACAAATCTCCGGCTTTTATTTTGGCCAAACATTTTCCTGTCAGTATGTTGCTGATGTTTATAGAACCAGCTGCATACAAGCAAACAAAGATGAGTGTTCTGATTATATTATTCACAAAAAATGGGTATGATGCTCATTTATCTGGTGAAGAGAAGTAAATTTGGATACAAAACTGGCAATGGGCATCATTTGTTTGATGAGGTTAGAACATGGATCATGCAACAGCAGGTTTACTTAAACTAGCTCAATGACAGGACTGCATGGAAGAAAAATGGACAATGAAAGAATGTTATCAAAGGAAACCGAAACAACAGATAACTAGTAAAATATGGCATGCACTGAATTACAATTTTATGACCAGTTAAGCAATATATCCTCCAACAAACAGCAAAAAGAATCAAACCTTACCATTTTCTTCTGAAGAAGAATCACTGGAATCAGCCTTGCAGTAAGAAATAATAAGATCTTGATCACTGGTTATGTATATGTTATTGGTATTGCAGTCAGGGTGCCACAACAGGTGATCCTCAAATGATGTTACTAGTTCACCTCGGAAATTCCAAACTGCTACAGATCGATTCCGGAAAGTTAGAAACAACTGCAGCTCATATAGAAAGATAAAGGCAGATGGAGTCATGAATTCAGTCCTGCTCACTTCAGTCAACTGGAAGTTTCGTACCTACAATGAAGTGAGATAAACACTAAGCAAGAAACGACAATTGTTTTGAGCAATTGCACTAGGGACTTATAAATTAAGGAAAAACTTACATCAAGTATTTGAAGATTCTCCCCTTCCTGCTTCACCAGGAGCTTTTCATTGAACTGTTCAATGAAATCCACCTTTTTATTCCGATGGAGGAGGTGGTTGAAGAACTTCAAAACTGTACCATCCTCAATAGAAAGAATCTTCAGAGGAATAAAGCTAGTTGTTCTCGTATAAATCAAGAGCATGATACCAGGACTGTCACAAATTCACAAGTCATTAGACAGATCAAACCATGTAATCCCTACTGAAATTAAATATCAAATCAAATATCTTAAACTCAAAGTAGATAAATTCAGTCTGCTCGGATGCATGACAAGTAGACAGCACCAGATATAAGATTACTGTTGCACTTCACATGTACATTAGATGTATAGTTTATTCTAGCTTTAATTGGTTCAGATCATTTAAAGCACGCATATGTGTCAAGTTTGTTGTTGGTAATAGAAGAGGCATGCAAATGATAACAGAACAATTTGTTGAACAACAGTGACAAGGTGCATCCAACTGACAGAGAGAGAGAGAGAGAGAGAGAGAGAGAGAGAGAGCATAGTTACCTTATCTTTATTTCTTGAACATTTTTATCAGATATGGAATACAGAAGTGTGTAGTTTTTCAAGTTGAACACCTTGTAAGTGCTGTTTGCAGAATGAGATGGAATCAGGCAGTTTCAAAAAGTGCGCTTCATAGCTATTACAGAAGTTGAAGTACCTGTCTTGAGCAGAATAAGTTAAAACCTTTCCATTGACATCATCAAACTCCACGAATCCAGGCCATTTCAAGGACTCTGTCTCGAAAAGAGGGAAACCAGCATCTGGCTTTCCCCGACGTATATACCTTGAAATAGTTGAATGATGTCTTAATAAAGATGAGAAAAACAGAAATTCACTAGTGACGGAACATATGGACACATAGCTTACTCTATTCGAGTTGTCTTGCACCGCAAAGCACTGAAATTTTCAGAACCATATACTGACACAGTAATGAGAGACTCATTGTTCTTGTTGTAAAATAAACTACGGATAACTTCATCTGGACTTCCGTTCAGAAAGCATATTCTCTTATTTGTCACTGGAAATATAAGAGCACCATCTCAGTATGACCATATGAAGCACAAGTGCCAGGTGCACTGCAAGAAAACAAGAATAGTACTGTACCTCTACTAAAAGCAGCGCATACTCCTGACTGTGATAAAGCAAAAACTATATCACGTGCTGCAACTATCTCAATAATTTTTGACCTTTTCCTCAAGTAGGGTAGCAGCAAACTGTTCTCCTTAGGATCATGAGTGTCAAACTCTTCCTAAAAGTGAAAGAAAACATGCTTCATTATTATAAAACTACAACAGAAAACAAGTAATATTACAAAAATAGGAGGGAAGTAAATCAATCAGTACTGCACAAACAATGGGAGATGAGCAAAAGTGCAAGGTTACCAGTTCTAATAGGGTAATTTCTAACCACAGAGTGGCTTCTGGAGCACTCCATGTACCAATTGTAAAACAACTCAACTTTGTTTAAAACAAGGTGCCCTGCGCTCTTTGTTCATGCAGGATAAACACACATCTGAGTGGTGTAATGTGACCAAAGTCATGAATAACCAGGACAAAGACACCCATTGGCAACATTCAAGTAATAGATGGGCAACTGACTTCCAGCATTGATAGCCCCAGCTTGGCATCACAGAACCATTTAAACTGAAAACAACTTTATCATACATACGAGACAGACAGAAAATTGACAGGGCACCCTTCAACAATCTTAAACATTCGTGAGAAAAAACCATCCTACAATTTCCATGAAAGCAAACATCAATGTGATACCATATCAACAATGCCCGAAACTATATCATAAATCACGAGATATGCCAGACAAAAGGGCACCAGTTGCAAAGGACGGCCATTGGCCACCATCTGCATAACAGCATAACCGAGCATTCTATTAGTCGACTTCCTCAAATCATCATTGCTCTATAAGCTGCAGCACAAACGCACATAACTTTTCATCTCTTCTGGCAAAACGAGCGCAGCATGGCATTCATCAACACACTACAATCCAAATTACCACCAACAGTTCACCGAAACCTAAACAGATCTCACTTTTCCCTGCCTACCAAACCCTAACTCCCCACCCACCACCACAAATCGGCTACTCAAATCCAAGCTAATCGTGAGGTCCATGACCTCCCAAGAGCCGCAATCCCCCCCACCCCCAACACCCGGTAAACCCAACCTCGCCGCTGGCGCACACGAGAGCAGGAATCCAAACGAAGCTAGGGACAGGGGATAAAGCGCGCGAGCGAAACCTGCAGCCGTATGTTGCGGAAGCGCTCCTGCGCGGCGCTCATGGCGAAGGAGCGGTCCCGGTGGGAGCTGATCTCCCTCCGCTGCAGCTTCCGCACGCTGCTCACGGCCGCCTCCTGCCTGGGCCTCTTCCTCGCCACCACCCGCCGCCCGCTGCACGGCCGGGGGCTCGCGGAGATCCGCCTCGCCTCCACCCCCATCCGCCTCTCGCCCGCAACCCCGCCGCCGCACAGAATAGATCGCGTCACGCCGCCGAGACGAGAGGCATCGCCAGCGCGGGTGGAGCTGCGCTCCCCTGGGTGGAAGGCTTAGGGTTTGGGAGCTCGGGTTCGGAGATTGGGGGGAAGAAGAGAAGAGAGAGGAGGGGAGGGAGAGATGATGTGTGAAGGAATTTTAGACGGGTGTTAAAAGATGAGGCGCCCTGGTGGGTCTGACATGTGGGCCCGCGAGTCAGCGAGAGGGGAGGTGGTGCGCGGGCGGGTTCGAAACGTTGGGTTACTGCTGATTTGAAATTTTTCGGGGTCGTGTCCGAATGAACTGGACCTGGCCCTCACGCCTTGGCATTGACCGACGTGTGGGCCCTGCGTAATTTTCCCCACCTGTCAGTGAGAGGGGTGTCCATGGGGTAGGTTGGGTGCGTCTGGGATGGGGACCTTTTTAATCTCGCGAGGAGCGTTCCCTTTTCGGAATGGTTTGGTTTCGAGTTTGAAATTTGAAATGAAGCGCATCAGTCTCCTACTTCCTTCCGTTGCTGCAAAAGGTATCTGCCAGCGACGCTTATTTCCCCCTTCCTTTTATAACTTATTATTTCCCCGTTTAATTTGTAGTCTCTATATAAAGAACTTATCCAAAATTTGATCGGATGTGCATCGTCTGATTTCCTCTTTTTCTCCACATAGAATTAGTCACGCGTACAACTGAGTTTGTTACAAACTTTGGGACACGAAATGTTTACAAATTAGTTACATATAAGTCCGACGGGCAAAGTTCGATTCGATGTTAATAATTGAATGATTTTGTGAAGGCGCATACTATTTTACATCACCCTTGGTCATGAACTGCAACAGCTAGAGACTCAAGCTATAGTATATTTTATTCGTTGCATCTGCACCTAAACAGTAAGGTTATGTTTGACCAGGTTTGGATCCTAGGTTTTCTCCCGTGCACTTATTTCTATTAGAGCATGTCTAACATAGAACTTGGATCCACAAATAATATTATCTGGCCAAAATACTATTTCCAACTCAAACAAGTAAAAACAAACCAATTTGGGTCATTTTACCTGTCTCCTTGACAATATTCTTTCTCTATCATCAAAGCATCTCCATACAGCCGCTAGATAAAGCGTGGTGAGCCTCGAAAGTACGGCGTGCTCCGTCGATGTTGTCAAGACGTCTCTGGTGAGTCAAAAGTTGCAAGTTTAATAGGACTGTAGTGATGGCAACTCTTTGTAAGGCTGGTGGAGCCACCTATGACAAGCTCCGGTTCCTCGACCGCTCTAACTCCTAATTTGTCGAAGCCGTCTGGCTGGCTTGGCTCCCAATATTTCTTCCTAGAAGCCTAGACATAGAGGAGGTTGTTGGTTATTCCTTCAACCCACTTGTTTTTTATTTAAGACATTATTTCTGTCATATATTTTATGTGTTCTTAATATGTTTAGTTTCTTCTAGATGTGAGAAATAGGATTTACTTCCCATGCTTTTGAAAATGTACAGAAACTTAAATTGAGTGAGCATGTGTCTTCAAAGTCACACGCACGGTATCAACCAAAACACCAAAATAACTACTACCTCTAACTTTTACTTGTCATTTCTCTTACATTGACACAGTCTCCTGTATATATTGACCACTACTACAGAAGAGCTTTGTATAGATGGTTCGGAACTCCTGTACGGGATGCTTTTTAGAACCGCCTATACTTAAGTGTCAATACAAATCAGGTTTGTACAGATAGTATGATTTCAACCGTCTATGATGTTATTTTAGGATTGCAAAAAGAACAAAAAAACTCGCCTGACCTAGCGAGACGAGGCAAGCGCGTAGTGAATGGTATTTCCCTTCTCTCCTCCCATTGTTTTAGAGAGGTGTAGAGCACCTACCTTATAAGGTAGTCTTTCTCCACTTCAATTAGCAATATAGGACTAAAACTCCACTAGTTCTTGCCATGCATGAGTGGGACACTACAATACAAACCCTTCTAACCGTCTGTACTGATTTGTACAGATGGTTCATCGTTTGGAAGGGTCTGTATTATAGCGTCTCACTTAATGGGAACTGCTCGTAATCATTGTCTCAGAAGGTTTTCTTTTAGAAACCGTCTGTGATATTCTCTGTACAGACAGCTCTAAAGAGACATATGTATAGAAGTGTTCCATTAAATAAATTATGTAACAGTGGACTTTTTTAAATTTAAATGTTGGTAAATTATTATAAAAATATATATATCGAGATGAAAATAGTTTTGAAGATCTATTAGTAATGTTTGCACGTAACAAACCCAAATAGTTTTATATGTTAAAATTTTAAACGATTGATTACATGCATTAAAAAACTACATCTAGAAAGGGACGAAGGCACTAGTACATATATATATCAAAGACAAAAAGATGCTTCTGTTATCTGTAAATCATAAACCGCGCAATACAAATAGTCCATGCAGAAAGTATGTATATTAAACCAGAAAGTAACTTGTACCACACACGTCGACAAGTACAAATACAGTATGTACGTAGTAATTATACAGCGTATGCTCGTACGAACCGAACCGCTCACAGCTTGGCCTCGTTGTGGCACTCCTGGCGTCGAACCTTGACGTCGGCGACGCCGATCGCGATGCGGCACACCGACCTGGCCTCGGCGCTCCGCTTCACAAATCCGAGGAACGTGACCCGCCCCTTCACGTCCGTCCTCGCCTCGAACTCCATCTCGCCGGCGAGCACGTCCCCGACCAGGCCCCCGAGCCCGGCCGCCGCCACGACCCGGTCAGCCTGCACCGTCATGCTCATCCGCACGGTCGTGTCGCCGCGGCTCGGCACGTTCCCCGCCGGTACGACGGCGTCGCCCACGGGTGCGCCGCGATAGAGGAGCGCCGTGGTGCCCTCGCCGTGGCGGAACGACGCGGTGTTCGGGTTGCGCACGCGCACGACGAGGAGGAAGGTGACGTTTAGCTGGATGGAGAGGGTCGGAAGCGCGACGACGCGGGGGGACGGCGCCCGTGGCGTTGGCGGAGAGGAGCTCCGTGGTGGGGTCGCGAGGGCGGAGGACGGCGAGCACGGTGATGGCGGCAGCGGCGGCCAGGAGGAGCACGACGAGCACGGCGAAGCCGACGCAGACGAGGATGCGCCGGCGGCGGTGCTGGGCGGGCGCCATGTGGCCGGACTCCGACATGGCTATACTGCTCGCGGGCGCGCGGTGTTAGCGAACCCTAGTATGGGCCCAGGAGCGTGTTCTTATTTGCAAGGATTTCGACAGAGATCACGTGGAGAAAATCACCAGGATTTCTCACCTTTGCATCCTCGTTGTGATTCGTGTTCCGGCGTACAGTGATCGATGCGCTGGAGACTTGTAATCTACTTCGCGTAGTGTGTCAGATCAATGTGCAGCTATAAGGCAACCACCTCGCGATCTCCAGCCGCTTTAGTGATTTCAACCGACCAACCAGCGGGGTTTTATTAGTGCCACAAAGTAGAAATCATGGGACACCACCGCGCCGGCGTCCCTGTCCTACGGTCACTCACTCAACCACAGGCCTATAGCATAAGACGATAGTAAGCGGAATGCACGACATCATACGTGATGCTCAGGTGCCAATGGAGAACTGGTAGCCTCTCTTAAGAGACCATCCCTCTCTATAGTTTCTGAAACTTATTTTACATCTTGGTCTTGCTTTATCCTGTTGTTTTCAAACAAAAATGCAGATTGTGTGACACGGAGCTTTGAGATCAACACGCACGTGGCAAAAAGGAATGCGCACAACCTTGTCCGAAGGCATGTTGAGAGTCGCTGTCCATTAACGCGGACCCGCTCTTTGAGAATTTCAAGCCTGAGGATTGGTGGGAACGTAATATTGCTGGACAAGAAGTAGCAAAGTAAATTTGGCGGGATCCCGGTGTAAACACAATGAAAATTTACTTCCTAGTGTAAACACAATGAAAATTTACTTCCGAACTCTGTATCTAAGAGACACATAGCCAATTATTATAGAGTAGCATTTACACTCAATGGCATTGGAAACATAAAAGAAGCAACGAAACAATTAAGTAAAACAAAGCATGTGCCTAAGCCATCACCCATGTGTATGAAGTAAATCCCGCCTCTACTCTAGCATAAGCGAGACCACACCAAGCATATCCCATGCGTCTTGACATTGCAGTAGTGACCATCTACGAAGCCAATGGATAACCATATAAATAACCTGCAAATGGTTAGAAGAGCTCTTTTTATCAAAAACAATATCATTGCAACGGAGCCAGATAGACTAACAAATAGCTGTAACCCCAACAAGCATAAGAGCCCTGTTATCCCCACCCAATCCGTTCAACCAGGTCCCAAACATGTTGGAAACATTGATCGGAGGGCCACATCCCAACACCAAGTGAACTAAACCCCAAATCAACCGAGTGAGGGGGTAACCAGAAAACAGATGCTGGATTGTTTCGTGATTAGAACAAAAGCAACACAATTGGCTATCATTCTAATTTCTTTTACGTAGATTATCTTTAGTGAGAACAACCCTCGTGTATGTGCTCCGAAACATTTGAAAGGACTGAAATCGTCAGATTTTCTAGGATTAGTCCCTAGAGGTGGTTGAACTTGCCTAACGGGTCATGGAGGGCGTCTTTAGACAATTTTAGTGGTGTAGCTTGAGATGTAACTGTTGGGGAAGGGGTCCCCGCGATACCGGTTTTGACGCTTTTTTGGACCTCGAAGAAAATCAATGAGACTCAGCTTGTGACAGCGAGAAGCTCGTCAACGCAAGGCTCGTGACTGCGGGGAACTCGTCAACGCGAGGCTCGTGACTACGAGAAGCTCGCGACTGCGGGAAGCTCGTCAACGCGAGGCTATATGCCAAGTGGGACCCGCTGAAGATTCCTATAATATTCCTAGAGGAAAAGACCAACACGGCCCCAAGGGCATTAGTGCATCTAGGGGCAGGATAGTAAATGGTCTGAGGGTATTTTTGTAACTTCCTCTACTCCTCCTCTTTCCCTATAAATAGATGAGTACACCCTGCATTCAAAGGAGCCTAAGTCTGAGCTAAAGAGCAAGCTTTCCTTCTCTTCTCCTCTACCTGTTGGTCCTTAGTAGTTTCAGGTGCCTTCGCGCCGACCGCTGCTCGTCGGGAGCGAGCTCGTGTCTCGATGACATAGTTTTCTTGGTATTTCTCACAAGTCTGTGTAATCGAGCGGGGGTGCCACAAGTTTACTGTCTAGCCTCGTTGTTACGACAGTAACCTTTGTTTGTTTTAACATTTTTTAAATAACTAGTGCGCTGTCCGGCACAAATGCGCGAAAACCATTCGTAATCATCTGTAATTTTTTGAACTTTTACATCATATTAGATCAACATAGAAAATAAAAGTTCAGACGTAAGCCGGTTGACCAGTAGTTCTACTAAATCAATAGGTTTTTTTAACATGATATTAGATCACTAAAATTAAGTTCAGATCATAATTAGCTAATCATTTGGACATGATATTATATCAACACATAGAGTTAAGGTTCATATCACCGTTCGTTGATATAGGAGTAAACAAATAAACTTAGGTAGTTTTTTTGTGAGGTGTAAAATTACGAGGCTATGGGCTATTAATTGTAAATATATATTAGATCTATGTCGGATAGTGTATAGGTACAGTTACAATGATCTATCAATTATGGTCTATTAATACTAAGTGTCCACCAAATCAATAGCCCGATGACGTTTGGGTACAATTATAAAAATTTATCGATTGTGATCTTTTTAGGTAAAAATATGAAGATCCATCGGTTGTGGTATGTTTAGGTATAATTATGAAGATCTTTTAATTGTGATCTGTTAATTTATATTTTTGAAGATCTATGAGTTATGATATGTTTAGGTACATTTATGATAATCTATTTGTTGTGACATGTTTAGTTACAGTTATGATGGTCTATCAATTGTGATATGTTTAGATACGACTATGAATATCTATTTGTTGTGGTCTGTTTAGTTACAATTATGATGATCTATTAGCCGTGATATGTTTAGGTACAATTATGAAGATTTATTGGTTGTGGTCTACTAATAAAAGAGGGTCCATCAGATTAATGGCTATATATTTTTTTAGAATTTTATAGTATATCTCTTTATTTTTAGGTTAATTGGTCGTGTACTTTTATTATATCACGGATAGATTTAGAGGTTTTTTTTCTCTCTCTCAATGAAGGTGATAGAGCTCAAACTTTCCCCTAAAAATGAGAAAGGAACAAAGCTACAAAGGTTGTGGACTAGTGTTCGAGAATCACGAGGATTTTATCATTATAATTAACCCATGTTGTTTTGTTCAGATATCTAAACTACACAACTGAAATTTCAGTAGTCAAATCATGTGTCACTGACAATGCTTCGGTGCTATCATAGTTCATATACGTATAATCATGCTACTGTTTGGATGTCCATTTGGTGTTCTCGTAATCTTTTTCTTTTTTCATGTGCTAGCTAACCAGCAGGACTTCACAAAGAAAAGCCCAACTCCATATGGTCCTTCATGATGCGATGCGCCACGCCCACTCCATTGCCGTGCGTATGTATCAGTTGCAGCTGTCCCCCTGAGTACCAACACGGCGGATGAGGAGGCGCAGCCCGAACTCCGGCTCGATGATCAGCCGAAACACCGGTGAGTGCCTGTAGTCCGGCGAGAGCGCGAAGGCGAACCGCGCGAGGACGACGGCGAGGAGCGTCTTGACCTCGACGAGCGCGAGGTTCTGCCCGAGGCATGTGCGCGCGCCGAGGCCGAACGGCATGAACGCCTGCGGGTGCTTGCACGCCGCCGCCACGCCGTTGCGGAAGCGGCCCGGGTCGAACCGGCACGCCGTCGGTCCCCAGGCGGCGGCGTTGTGGTGCATGGTGGAGACCGGCACGAAGAGGTAGGTCCCCTTGGGCGCGCGCAGCCTCCCCAGCCGCATGTCCCGGAACGTCTCCCGCACCACGAACGACGACGGCGGGAACAGCCGCAGCGTCTCCTGCACCACCATGCCCACCGTCTTCATCCTAGAAATCATGTCGAAGTCCGGCGCCGAGGCGCCGGCGGCACCGTCACAGACCTCGAGGACCTCGGCGCGCGCCCGGTCCTGCCACTCCGGGTGCGCGGCGAGCAGCATGAGGCACCAGGTCGCGGTGACCGCGCTCGTCTCGTGCCCCGCGAAATAGATGTTCTTGCAGTTGTCCACCACGAAGTCGTCTGGCCGCGGCTGGTCGCTGCTGTTCTCGATGATGGAGCCCAGGAAGTCGCGCTCCGCTGCCGGCGACGTCCCCTCCGCTGCCCGGCGTTCCCTCGCCACCTCCAGGATCAGCGACCGGATCTCCTGCGTCAGCCTCCAGATCCTCCGGTTCTTCGCCGACGGCAGATACCTCAACGAAGGGATGGTGAAGATGACGCTGGGCTCAGACATGAGCCCCGAGAGCGCCCTGAGCCGGAGGAAGATCTCCCTGCCCCTGGTGTAATCCGTCCCGAAGCACGCCCTGGAGATGACGTCGAAGGAGAAGCTCCGGATGTCGCCGTCGACGTCGACCGCCGCGACGCTGCCGCCCTTGGTGCAGTCTACCGCGCCCTCCCACGACCTGATCAGGGGCTGCGCCGTGGCCACCATGATCCCCACCATGCGCCTGACCTTAGCCATGTAGAACTCGGGCGCGATCACCTTCCGCTGGCGCGCCCAGCAGGCGCCGTTGGCCTTGAGGACGCCGCGGCCGAAGAGGGGCTCCTGGCCCTTCTGCAGGTACGTCGGCTTGCCCATGTCCAGCGACACGCACAGGCCGATCTCCCGGATCAGCTCAGGATCCGTCACGTACAGCGCCGGCCGCTGCCGGAGCCAGTAAAGGTACGTGTCCCCTGCACGGCAAGGACACAGGAAAAAGATTCAGTTTTGGGGCGGTAGAAACGAACGATTGATCTGAAACTTCTTCTGGGCCTCGAGAAGTTCCATTTACAAAAACTTGGGCCCTTCAGGCCTTCGTCTTCCTGTGGTCTTCAGCTGTTGGGCCGAGTTGAACAGCTCGGACAAATGCTCAAGATGCAGGAGTACGGGCACTCAATAATTCCTTGTGCGCAAGTGGTCGTCTCCGTAACCCTCTCGTTGGTACCCCCACTCACGCACCTGTGGCGTTCAGTGGAAAAACGCGTGTCTATGCTTCTTCCGTTTTAATTTTCTCACGACGTGTTCACTTGTGCAGTATCTCCATCATACTAGAAAAATTAACCTGCTCGCCCGGCCGTCTTACAGAATCCCGGTCAAAGCTACAGATTCTCGATCGAACTGACTGGCACTACTGAACTAATAGCGGACTCAGAATTTTGAGCAAGAGTTGATCAACTTGATATAATTTTTTTTAGACTATAGTATATGGCCAACATAAATTCTTAGGTGAATCTAACTTCACCCTAGCCACTTTTTAGATCAGCCATACTAAACTGTTCCTAAATAGGAGTAGTATCTTGACAAGAAGATTCCCCCACCCTCTCTCTTCACCCTCCAAGAGGAGCCTCTCAATCAAAGTACACTAGTAGCTAGATAGAATCTTGACCAGGGATTCATGCGGCCATGATCGATTGGGTTCCATTGGCCGTAAGTTTCTTGAGCGCAGCATCTGCTCAGGTCAGTTGACTTTGCAGGTTACATGCATGCATGCATGGTCCCCCACACCTTGTTGACCATATTACACTTTAATTGGCCTTGTACGATTTAGTCTATGAGCTTAAGCAAAGTTCACACGGCAAGCCAGCTTAACTGGTCCTCTATCGATTATTCCGCACCTCTCAACCTGGTCCTCCATCGTAGTTGGTCAGGAGTATTATTCATCACTTAGTCTGCAATGTTGAGTACATTTTCAAAACTACCGGCTACTACGCGGCCTGTTTGGAACACATAAATGTCACGTTCTGTTCATAGTCTAGAAAATTTTCCCTATTTACTGATGGATTTTTAAGCGCCTGGCGCTACACACATGCATGCGCATGCAAATGGAGATATGTGCACTCTGCTTCAATCTCACCCAAGCTCAACCTTTAAGAAAGCTGATGAGACTGTTACGACACTGTCCTTCCTAAGCTATGTTAGTACCATGCATGAACAATCATGCAGGACGGAGAACTAGCACAGCCAGACGCCTTTGGCCAACTAAGCAACCACCATGATCGTACCCATTGGGAAGGCAAGCACAGCTGCAGAAGGTGCATGTAACCATCAAGCATTTGGCGAGGCCACCATACATATCTGCATATATATAGCAGGGAGGGCTAGCTACCTAGTGCATGCTTCTTCAGATCAAATGGCATGTCAAAAACACGGAGAAATTTACGGGCGTTTTTTCTGTTGCGACGGATCAAACCGCAACTTATATCTTGTTATGTATTCTCTCTGATCACAAATATAGATCATTACGAAATGCGTTCAGTCAATTTTTTAAAATTTTGATCACTATAAAAAATATATTGATACATTTTATGAAAATAATATCATTAGATTTATCTTACAGAATTCTTTCATTCTATGTATTTATTATTATATTTTTTATAATATATTATGGATAAAATTTATAATCAAACTTTTGTATTAAAAATTGTAAAAAATCAAAAATAACTTACATGCACAATTGGAGAAAGGTAGAAGCCGTTTAGGGTAGCATCTCCGTGGGAATCCCTAGCACTACAGGTGGGAGAAAATGGCTGGTCTGGTGTAGTAGCGCCCTGTACAGCATGCATGATGCTGTCATCTGTTGCAACCTACGAGCCCTAGCCCCCTAGGCTAGGAATACCAATAACTAACCTAGTCTATGGCACCGTACGTAGGGTAGGGAGGCAGCATGTGGACTTGACATACTTCGTGGGGACGGCGTGCCTGGACCGGTTCGTGGTATTAATTCATTAATTATTTGAAGTCGCTGTCCAAATAATTTTGCAAACTTTGTGTGTTCGTCTTTTCTTTAGTACAATAGTGACCAAATGGCTATTTATCGCCAAAGAGAGTCGGAGAGAGAGGTGACAGTGTGTTTCGGTTTGATGCTGGTGGATTAACTTTTAAAAATTACAACGAGTACGAGCTAGTATTAAAAAACCGGTTACTTGATTTTTCTTTTTATTTTGTAATTATTTGGAGTTTGGAATAAGGTGTAGACGGGTTTATTACTACTAGTATAATACTACTGGGCGGAAAATGTTAGTATATAAGACCACTGGGTCAAACATCAGTTTGATTATTTGTTTGCGTTTGTCAAACCGGACTACACGTATATTATGGGTGAACCAACAAGCTAAATATATAACATATAGTAAACTGTGCGCAAAACAGTATTATAATATGGTCTAGTCGGCTTCTTCTTATGTTTTATATACGATCATGGAAATATATTTTTTCCATAATTATGAAAGGGAGAAGGAATCAAGAATCCTAGATATAACTAGTATGCATTATATAAGCAAGTCTTCAGATATACATAAACTTTGCTCCAAGTTTCTATCAAGATGACTTCAACAAATTAAATAGATTAAGAGAACAAATATCATTTGCATTACTTCTCACAAGTCAAGGTCAATAATACTAAGGATTTCCCATACCTAATTGACTTAGGGGTTTGAATTATAGGGCCACATATATGTGTGCACCAAATTCCCACTATTAACACAATGGCAACGGCACCTAGAAAATGGATAAGCATCAATGGCGAGCTTTGTAGATCGGTGTGGCGGACAGCTAATGGCAGTACGTATCACATGTCCGTTTTCGGAAAGCCTAGCTGACTATCTCAGTGCCTGAATCAGGTCAAATGCTAATTACTTAATTTAATCAGGAGTAGTATATGACAGCCACACACTAGCTAAGATGCATGCATGCATGCATGCATGTTGGGGTCGGTCTCATATAGTAGCACTACCAGGTTAGAATATGGCTGGTATGTTTCCTTGACATAATTCACGAAAGGTATCTACTCTACTCTTTTCTTTAAAAAAAAAGTGTGATTCTTCTCGTCTTCAAATAGATGAGCACAGAAAAAATTGTTTGAGTAACTAGTTCGGTATAGCTTGAATTCACCTGCACCTTTTGAGGATCTGTATGATGCAAATCTGAAACATGTAATGAACATATTTGGTTGTGTGGATCTATGGTTCGATCACATCGAAAAAATAAAATCTGTTGTGCTATTTCTCTGGCTGCTAGCGTGTGTTACTTATGTTTTTCACTACTTTACTAATGGATCTCGATTCTTTCAGAAACTCAAAGCTTAGAACCAAAAAACTAGACCGGCCAGTCCCTCGCAAAAAAGAAATTTAAAACAGATCACAGTTTTTGTGGAGCGTCCCTCGGTGGCCACGGCAGCAACATTTTTTTATTTTTAAGATGCAAAACTCAGACGGTGCTAGTAAAAAACATGCTTCGTATTTTTGTCAATCTCAAACGGTTCGAGAACCCTTAGGATAAAAGCCTGATTATCCCGATACGTCGTCCCGGATAGTTAAAAAATCACCTAAAACGATGATTTTGGACCGTCTGATACGACGATTTCCGTGGTAGTGAACTGATGGACCAATATAGTCCACTATGCTAGCTAACCATAATAAGGTCAAAGGGTCCCCAAAACCATCGCGTGTGCTTATTCACCTCAGCAATTAATACATGCATGTCTTTGTACAGTTAATTGGCAGGTAAAAAAAAAGTAATCTCTCGAGAAAAGAAGAGGAAAATGGAAATAAAAATGGTACTTGCTAGCATATACTCTGATGGCACCATGGTGCATACTCCATCTGTTCATAATCTAGGTCATTAGGCAGTTCCGAATTGTCTAATTAGTCGATTTGTTGAGTTGTGTGGCACAGTATTAATTATTCCAAGATAGGCCGCTAGGTAGTTCTGAGTTGTCTAATTAGCCGACCTGTGGATTTGTGGCAGAGTAGTATTCCCTCTGTCCACAAATGTAAGACGTGCACGGAATTTTAGGTTCAAGTTTGAGCAACAATTAAACCAATACTATTGAATTATATGATATAGTAGTGGTATCATTGGATTCATATTCAAACGTATTTTCAAATAGTATCACTTTTGTATTATATAATTTAATATTATTGGCTTAATTATTGGTTAAATTGAACCTAAAATTTCGTGCATGCTTTACATTTGTGGGCGGAGGGAATATTATTTAACCATTATTCCAAGGCTAGCTTCGTCATCCAGGACAGCTGACTGCGATAGTTCTCATTCCTCAACCACAGTTTCGTTAATTTGATTATTCTCTTTTCTTCTTTGCTCCATTTCTGATGCTGACTTCATTGGACAAGTCCATCCCTCTTACTATTGTTATTATTCTCTCCCAAACAGTACTATATTTTCTATGCAAACCCATCAATTTAAACTCTAGTCGCTATAGTCAACTTTTGCTAGGGCAAGCATGCAGGTGTAGTAAGGTTACATGGATCCATGCTGGCCATGCATATGAGAGAGAGAGGGGGAGAGAGAGAGAGAGAGAGGGAGGGAGGGAGTTGTATCATGCTTGTACTACAACAAAGAACTACTAGCATGGAAATAATTGATACTAATGAACATTAACATAATTGAATAACGAGCAGGCATGTAAATTAAAGCGTGTGACGAAGCAATTAATCTGGCTAATGGAGTCTAGCGAGACATACCGTAGGCTTTCCTCCACTTATCGAAGTAGGGGAAGATCCTCTTGCAGTAGTCGTCGAAGCCTTCCTTCTGGAAGTCCCGGCCCCCGGCCTCCGCCTCCGCCGCCGCCGCGACGGCCTGCACCCTCGCCTGCATCTCCGAGAGGTTCCCCGACAGGAACGACGGCGGCGGCGGGCCGTCGATCCCCTGCCGCCTGAAGATCTCCCCGACACGGCGCGGCCAGCTCACCCACGCGGTCACGCAGAGGTAGACCACCACCGCTGCGACGGTGCACGTCGACCCTACTACCACCAGAGACAACGAGAAGCTCTCCATCGTCACCATGCTCTCTTGGACCATACTGATTCTCTCTCTGTCTCTCACTCTCTGTCTGTCTCTCTTTCTAAGCTTATGTGTATGTTCTCTCTCCTACGGGGGCTCTTATATAGATGTGTTACACTAGCACTTATAGATGTAAATGTGATGGGGTTTGAGGTGAAAACCAGAAGGATTAAGCCTAGCTAGGTTGTGAATGGGTTGGATAGCTAGTGCCACAGTTTCACATGTGGTAGCCGGCCAACACAGGCCATCCTGGCGAGTGTGCATTCCCATTCCCATGCATATGCATAATAGGCACAAGAGATGTCTTTTCCTTTTCCGTTGTGCCAGGACAGGTAGCTAGCTAGGGTCCATAGCATGTCAAAACGGCTTAACATGTCTACTAATCAATTAGCTAATGCTGCTTCCCAGTAGGTGGCGTCAGAATTAAATCTAGCCAATTCTTTCTGTATGCTGTACGGGAGTCACGAATATGATTGCACTGCAGGCCGCGACTAATCAATAGCCCTCTCGAAGATAAAATTAGGAAAATGATGGCATTGTTAATTGTTGTTGAAGATAATATTAGGGGGTGATGTATACTAATACAATGAATCAAGCACGCAGGCAAGCAATCAGTCAGTAGCTTATTTGGGCCGTATCGTTGAAAACTGAGGATAATTTATATTTTATTATTGAAGTGTATAGCGTGTTTAAGTTGCAAAGGACGACGGCAACATTTGATAATTCAGGTCGTATGGATGACCAGCAGGAAGCATCTTACTGGAACGGTGTTACCTTCGATCATGCATGGCGTGGCACACTGAACCTCTCTACCTTGATGCCTGTTTAAAGTGGAAATTTTCTCGCCTTCGTGGAGGAATTGGACACTTCTTTCCTACGGAATTTCTATGTTCCAAACAGGTAAAAACCAGCGGGCGAAAGAGGGGTAGGAAAGGCCATTTTGTACGAGTCACTAGTGTTCACACGTTTGTGTTAGAGCATAGAAGTAGTAAACCTGATCCTACTAGATTTAAACATTCCACATATGTATGCATGTGGTGTCCAAAATTGAATAAAGGACGATCATCTCTCAAGGGAAAATCATATGACCATACCCTATCCGAATAATATGCATGGGGAGCTAGCACATGCGCTACCGCTTCTTCCATTTTTTTTTAGATAATGAAAGAGGAAACCCTCCTAGCTTCTGCACTGACGTGCACACAGCCAATTTATTACAGTTTGACAAACGAACGTGTAAAGAGAGAGAAATGCTCAAATATGGGCTGCAACTTGAAAAAAAATAAAAGTATGACTCAATAACTGCTAAAGCTTAAGCAGTCAGTCGCTTAGTAAACCGCCATCCATGGTGAGCAAAAAGCTCCCGCGTGACAGCTTCCAGCTGACTGCATCCCGCTAGCATATCCTCCTGGCGCGAGCCACACTGCAGGGTAGCCCACGACCGCAGCCAATTGGTAGCCATAAACAGGACCTGCAAAGGATTGTTAGATTTCTTTTTGGCAAATACGATGTTATTGCAGCATAAACAAATAGACCAAATAATAGCCGCCGCGCCAACATGAATAAGAGGAATTAACTGAGCATTAATATTAGAAAGCTAGTTTCCCATCATATGATAGACATCATAAGGTTTAGATATATCAAAGGCTATTTCAACAACCCGTCAAACAAAACGAGCTATGTCACAATCGAAGAATAAATGGAAAATACTTTCGTCCTTAGTGCAAAAAGAACACTTCGGACTACCCCTCCATTGTCGCTTTAGAATGTTGTCTTTAGTTAAATGACCCCTCTGCATAAATACCATAAAAACACTTTGATCTTGAGAGGCAATTTTAAATGCCAGAGAACCGTATGTCGAAATCCGATATTACAATTGGATAAAGCTGTATACATGGATTTAACAGAAAAAACCCGATTAGAAGTAAGCTGCCACAGAATCCTATCACCTGAGTTATGCAAGACAATGGAGGATACCTGCATCATTAAGTTATGGAGGGACCTCGCATGATGACCCAGGATTGCTCGCCTAAATCTTAAATTAAGAGGGTACATACGCATGACCATAGCCACCGATGCCGTTTTATCCCTAACAATATTGAAAAGAGCAGGATACTGCTGGCATAACGGTCGATCACACACCTAGGTGTCATTCCAAAAACTAACAGAGTAACCATCACCCACCTGATAGTTGACATAACGGGTGAAGTATCTTTTAATTTTCATTAAATCGGACCAAAAGTGAGAATCACCCTGCCGGCCCTCCACCTGGGAGAGAGTATGGGCTGCTAGGTATTTTTTATGAATGAGCTCCTGCCATAGCCCCTCTTCATTAATCAATTTAAAGAGCCACTTACTTAACAAGCAAATATTATGAATCTCTAAACTAGGGATGCCAAGCCCGTCTTGTTCCTTGGAACGACACACTATC
This sequence comes from Stipa capillata, assembly GCA_019208055.1. NCBI lineage: Eukaryota > Viridiplantae > Streptophyta > Magnoliopsida > Poales > Poaceae > Stipa > Stipa capillata. The sequence goes on from JAGXJF010004324.1 coordinate 134,846, forward strand.
TTCCACTTTGTCAGTCGATACTTCCATTTGTGATTATCACTTTACCAAAAAAAGCAAGAACGAAAGAAATCTAGTCTTTTCAAGACTCCTTTAGGAACAACAAAAAAAGACATCATATATATTGGGAGGCTACTAAGCACTGCTTTAATAAGAGTAAGCCTACCCCCAACTGACAAGTGATGTCCTTTCCACATACTTAATTTTTTCTCGACACGGTCCTCAACCCCCCTCCATTCTATGTTTTTGAGCTTCCTATGATGAATAGGGATGCCAAGGTAACGCATAGGAAAAGTACCTTGCGTGCATCCAAAGATCGCTTTGTATTGATCTGCAAAACCTTGAGCTTGCCCGAAACAATAAATATGGCTTTTGTGATAATTAAACTTAAGCCCTGACAACAGCTCAAAAGTAGTGAGGATCAATTTCATATTTTTGGCCTGTTCAACATCGTGAGCCATAAAAAGAATGGTGTCATCCGCGTATTGAAGAACAGATAGCCCATCTTCAACTAGATTAGGAGTGAGCCCCTGGACAAGACCATTTGATTTAGCACGCGTAATCATGATGGCTAACATATCAGCCACAATGTTAAATAGTATAGGCGATAGAGGGTCACCTTGCCGCAATCCTTTTCCGGTTTGAAAATATGGTCCAACGTCATCATTTACTTTTATAGCGACACTACTGCCCGCCACAAAATTGTGGATCCAGCGACACCACAAAGGTGAAAAAACTTTCATACGCAGTGTTTGTTGCAAGAAATCCCAATGAACTTTATCATATGCTTTTTTTAAAATCTATTTTAAAAATAACACCATCGAGCCTGTCTCTATGCAAAGAATGAACAGTCTCATAGAGCATCACTACCCCTTCCAAAATATTACGATCGGACATGAAAGCCGATTGGGTTGGACGGATAATATTCTGAGCTACCAACTCAATTCTATTAGCACCTACCTTAGTAAAAATTTTAAAACTTACATTCAGGAGACATATTGGCTTATACTGTTAAATACTGCAGGTATCTTGACTTTTAGGAAGAAGAGTAATGACACCAAAGTTTAACCGATGGAGCGGTAAATTCGTATCGTGAAGGCCTACAAACATAGCCATCAGATCATCTTTAATAATTTCCCAAAAAGTTTGGTAAAATTTGGCTGGAAAACCATCCGGGCCAGGTGCTTTATTATGTTCCATCTGAAAAATGGCAGTATGAACCTCCTGCTCAGTGAACGGAGATATAAGGGTATCATTTTCTTGTTGGGATACTTGGGGAATATCCTGCCGGATGGTCTCATCCATAGAGAAAAAATTACCATCAAAGGCCCCAAAAAGTCCTCTATAATAATCAGTAATGAACTTTTTGAGGCCAACCTCTCCGGTCACAATGCCTCCCTCCTATTCTAACTGGAAAATGCGTTGTTTACGATGCTTCCGGTTTGCAATCATATGAAAGTATTTGGTATTGTTATCTCCCTCTAATAAATGTTTCGTTTTGACCCGCTGATACCAATGCAGTTCTTGTTCTCGTAAAAGTTGAACGAGACTATGATTGGCATTATTTTTCAGCAACAAATCGTCACTAGATAAGGGCGCTACTTCTGCTTTTTTGTCTAGATTATCCACAAGGGCAGTCAACTCCTTTTTTGTTTGTCGATAAGAACCAACGGTATCTTTAGCCCAGCCCCTAAGATATTGTCTAAGAGTTCAAATCTTAGCTTGCCAGCGCTCAATTGACGTATTACCTCGGGTCTCGCCGTGCCAAACGGCAGCCACCTTATCATGAAAACCATCACGAGTTAACCACCTCAATTCAAATTTAAATAGAGGTAAGTATCTTGTCTGTCCAGCAGACCCTGTTCTCATCACTATAGGAGTGTGATCTGAGAAGATACGTCCTAAAGCTTGAGTCGTAACTAGGAAATATTTATCTTCCCAACTAGTAGTCATAAAAACACGATCTAGTCGTCATAAAAGCTTCTTCCATTCTTTTTCGCTTGACATTTTAGTAGTGGATGAATGTGTTTCTTTATGGTACAGGATTTCAAGCTACTTTCTAGCTAGGAGAAGCTTAAGCATACGTACACCTCGCATCCTAGAAGTAGCACCAACCTTATTTAGTGCACATTACATTTCGATCAAATACTTAATCTCTTTTTTCATTGGTCACTAAGTTTGAAGATGGACAATTTTAGTGCGGTACATCTTTTGCATAATACCAGTACAAGTAAGTACGAACATATATCAAGACCAACTTTGGAAAACGATGCTAGGAAAAAAATCTCGGCATATTCTGGTTGAGAGGCACATGCACTTAAGAAAGGTCGGTGAGTCGATGGTGAGGTGTGAGCTCAGATCACCGGTAAATGACCTGTCCTGGATGCATGGGTCGTCCTTGCCACGCAGGCCCACAGCTCCAAGCACTACACGTGCGCACGGGGCACGAACTCCTGAGCGAACGAGCGCAAACCGGATTAAACCCAGGCCCAGCCTAGCTAGCTGCATTGCTACTGCGCCGGTAGAGCTGCATGTAGTGCTTGCTGTCTAGCTCCATTGTTAGGGCACTTCCAATACATTGTATCTTAGATTGTATCTTGTTGCATTAGATACAATCTGCTCAATGGGTTGTATCTTAGTGTTGTATCTAAAAGAGTTCTCATTTAATATGTTTTGTGAGAAAAAAATTATAAGATGTCTTGGATTTGGTGTTAAGATCCATATCTAGATTAAGATATGGTTACTCTCTCTTTCCTCATTAAATAGGGTACCACATCAGATTTTTACTTAGGTGACATGATTTAGATATAGTACATGGTGGAGCATTGGGACTGCCCTTATCGTTTTCAAGTACGCCATTACATTTCAAATTCCAAGGGCAAAAAGTACAGCGTCAGAAATTAGATTCGTCCGTCCAATTCTTGAAACCTTGGACCCTGCCCATTGTTTTAGTCCATGTCCGGAAAGCACGAATTCTTTTGTTTTCCAGGGGAATTGAACGTACTGATACGAGAGTTCTGTGTGCTTCCTTCTTGTTTTCTTTGTACGAACGGTTTGTAACTCTGTCGTTGGGTAATCTAATCTCCCTTTTTCTCTAAAAAAAAGTTACAGCGAGATATGTTCCCGTGGAATTCATGTATCTATAAATGGTGTATTATTCAAACATGATTTCAGTAGGATTGACAAGATAAATCGTAGAGTTGTCTATCTCCATTGTTATCATTTTCAAGTACGCTAGTACGTTTGATTCCATAAAACAAAATTACACCCGTTATATCCGTTCGTCCAATTCTTGAAACCTTTGGAGAAAGCCTGCCCACTGTTTACGCCATGTTCAAAAAGCGTGAATTCTTTCTAATCATGCCGGGATTAAGTTGTTCTCCATGAAATTTATACGAGATTTCCATAAACTTATGCGCAAACTTGTGCGCAACCATAAAGGCTTCACATAGACAGAAGAAGTCGAAACAAACTTTCACGCACTGAAGACATATCTCGCCAGTTCACCAGTGCTAGTTCCACCAGAGCCTGGCAAAACGCTCTTGCTTTATATCGCCTGCGGTTCTCAAGCAGTCAGCGCGGTACTCGTAGTCGAGCGAGAAGAAGTCGGCCACACCGAGAAAGTTCAACGACCAGTCTACTATGTGAGCGAAATATTATACGGACCTAAGGAGCGGTACCTAGACGTCCAGAAGCTCCTGTACACCGTGCTCCTAACTTCCCGCAAGTTAAAACACTACTTCCAAGGTCACAAGGTAATTATCCCGTCCATCTACCCGCTTGGCTCCATCACCAAGAACAGGGAAATCACTGGACGCATTGCTCAATGGGTATCCGAGTTGGGCGCATTCGACATCGAGTTCACACCCCAAACAGTAATTAAGTCACAGGCCCTCGTCGACTTCATCGCAGAATGGACAGACCTAGCATCGGAACCCGAAAATAATGACTACGCCAGCAAAACCTGGACTCTGTATTTCGATGGATCACTCACCCTCACTGGCTCGGGAGCTGAAATCGTCATCATCGCACCAACAGGAGAAACCCTTCAGTACGCTATCCAGCCGCATTTCCGCGCCACCAACAACGAAGCGGAATACGAAGGTCTCCTTGCCGGACTCCGCATTGCCGTAGCTCTAGGCATCTGTCACCTAGCCGTGAAGGGTGATTTGCAACTCGTTGTCCGACAAGCAAGCAAATATTATCAGGCTATTAGTCCAACAATGGCCGCGTACCTAGCAGAAGTACGAACTTGGGAGAAAAAGTTCACCGGCTTGGAATTCCAATACATACCGCGGCGAGACAACCACATCGCCGATGCCTTGGCTCGCATTGCTTCAAGTCGAGCGTCCCCCCCCCCGCAGGCGCCTTCGTCGAGCAACTCTCCAAGTCGTCCGTCAAAATTCTGGTAGATGATGAGAATACCCCTACCCCATATGAGACTTATGAACAAGTCGGGACCCCTCAGCTTGACGCCCCTAAAGGGATCGCCGGTGACATCATCGCCCAACTCAACGAAGGCACAGACTGGCGGGACCCGATACGTCTGTACCTACTCAACCAGGCCAAACCAGGAGAAGAGGAGCAAGCCAAAAAAAATCTCCCGCAAGGCCTTACAGTACACAACGATCGAAGGTACTCTATACCGCAGGGGAGCTCTCGGCGTCCTCATGAAATGCGTAGCTACCGAACAAGGCAAGCAACTACTCGAAGAGATCCATAGCGGACTATGTGGTGCACACTCCACGTATCGCACCCTGGTCGGAAAGGCGCTCCGACAAGGCTTTTACTGGCCAACAGCGCTCCGTGACGCCGCCGACTTGGTCCAAAGATGCGAGGCCTGTCAATTCTACAAACGACAAGTCCATCAACCCGCTCAAGCTCTCCAAACAATACCACTATCATGACCTTTCTCGACTTAGGGGCTGGATCTCCTCGGGCCCTTCCCTCCAGGACGCAGCGGTCACAAGTTTTTGATCGTCGCCATCGACACATTTGCTAAATGGATCGAAGCATAATCACTCTCGGGTACAACGACGGCAGCAGCACAAAAATTCATGCAACCGGTGCAACCCCATTTTTCCTTGTCTACGGGGCAGATGCGGTCCTCCCATGCGAAATCCGGATGAAGTCTCCCCGCGTAGAACAACATTTCGAAGAAGAGGCAGCTACTCAATGGGTCAACGATATCAACCTCCTCGAGGAAATGCGCGACTGCGCGCACCTACGAGCGGCCAAGTATCAACAAGATCTACGCCGATACTACGAACGTAACGTCAAGCACAGACGCCTCGAAATCGGTGACCTCGTCCTACGATTGGTCCAATCAACCAAGCACAGAAACAAGTTATCCCCCAAGTGGGAAGGTCCCTACACCATTGTCGCTAACCCACGACCGGGTGCTTACAAACTCACGGACAACGGTTCCGTGCTACCCAACACATGGAACATCGATCAACTCTCCAAATATTATGTATAGCTTCCCGGGGGCTCCACCCAGGTAACTTCCTTATGAATAACCCGTGAATCCACGGACTTAATACCTATACCAGTGCTACACTCTTCGGCCTTCATCAAGCAATTTTGTGATACTCAACACGCCTCTAACATGCTTCGCTACGACTCGGGACTTGGCACGTACACGAGTCTATACCTCGTTTCGCCCTCCCAGTCCATAGCACACAAGCATCCAACAGCTCGAGGCAAGGCACGAACACGAGTTCGTGCCTTGTTCCGCCTCCTTGAGTTTGGTCGCCGTATAACCGACTCGTATGCACTCGGGGCTGGCAAGAACACGGGTTCGCGCCCTGTTTTGCTGCCCCGGGTCCGGTCAGCTGTCCATAAGCCTTGCCACGACATCCAGGGGCCAGCTCCCCCACGAGTTCCTCAACTCTAGGTTGTTCCCCCGACTCTGGCACACAGGCATCACGCCCAGCATTCGCCCGGGGGCTAGATGGAGCACGATTTTCATAACTCAACTCCACCCCCCGGGTACGGCGGCATCAACGCCTTGCATCTATCCGAAGACTGGCGAGTAATCGATGTTTCTTAACTCGGTTCGCCTCTTCCCAAATGCAATGGCGGACAGCTACCTTGCATCTGCACGGGGCCAGGCACGGCACGAGTTCCTCAATTCGTTTCGCCTCCCCGACTACGGCAACCTACTCAGAGGCCCGAGTACCAACCTATTCACGCATTGAATCTACTCAACCCTACGGCAATATGGCTACTTAGAAGAACAAAGGAGTTTTTTCACACCAAGCATAAGACAGCAAAAGCCATCAGATCTAGATTGCATAAATTAAAGTTCTTTATAGCGCAAAAACAAGGACATACAAACCAAGGGGAGGCGGGTCTAGTCCTTCTTCCCCGTAGCATCACTGCCCTCGGAGATATAATCACCCTCGCTATCTTCAGTAGCAGCGGGCATGTCCTCCACCGCCTCGAACCCGGCTTCACCGTGAACTTCTCCACCGACTCACGCCAGTCATCGATCCGCGTATCCTCCGCTTCGGGTTGTCGGGGCACAAACTCACTAAGCTCCCGCTCCAGTAGGTTAGAAGGAAGCTCTGGTGCCAAGTCCTTAGCCAGGGCCAAGGCATAGGATATGGCGACATTGGCCATGCTTTTCGCCCGCACGGATGCATCCTCCTTGACGAAGGAAAGAAAGTCGTTCTGGCAGGCCCGATACTCGGCCATGGCTTTCGGCAAGTCTTCCGCAGCAAACTTCGTGAAATCGGGATAGCGGTCAAACTTCAGACTCACCATGACTTGATCAAGAAGGGAGCACGCCTCCGTGGCAGCTCGAGTCTGCGCCTGCAACCGCTCGCGGGAGAGTTCTGTATCTTTCCTCACCCCTCGAGCTCCCGACTAACAAGCTGGTGAAGATCGGTCGCTGACTTGGCCGTGGTTGCAGCCGTCTCGGCACGGAGTGAGACCAAGGCAAGCTGCTCCTTCAACTCGGCGTTGGCCACCCTCAGCGTCTCGAGTTCGTCGGCCTGCCCGGCCCGAGCTTCGGCCTCATCTGCCCGACTGATCGCAGTCGCCAGCTAGACGATCAAATCGGCGTTAGCAGCTCGCAACCGTGAGGTCTCCTCTTCGCCCCCACGAATTTGGCTGAGGAGGATTTCTTCCTTGACAGCCGCCGCAGAAGTCGCGCGTTGCCACAGGACAACGAAACGAGACTAAGGCATCTAAAGAAGCGATTACCAAAAATGAAGAAGTCGGAAGCCAAGAAGGGCATCACTCACCTTCATCCATGTCAAGGCGTAGTCGATATACGTCCGGTACTCGCTACGGGGCAGTGGACGTTTCAACTCACCATCATCGACTTCAGGAATGACCTCCGGGCCGGCGAGTTCGGGTTCTCTCACACCAGTGGTGGAAGCCACCAAGTCCCGGGGCACCCCCACAGGAGAGTCGCAGCCGGAGGATCCGGCACCCACCCCCAAACGCCCCTCGGCGCTGCTAAGCTCCACCTCTGGGATCACCATGAGCTCCCGGCATTTGGAGGGGGAGCGCGATGATGAAGTGGCGGGAACAGGTGCAAGACTAAAAGGAATCCGGAACTCAAAACTCAAGCAAAAACGAAAAGACAAAGGGACTCCGGGCAAAAGACAGAGGAGAACCCTACCTCGAGCTGGCCAAGGCCGCCTTCTTTGCCGGTCCTGGGGAAGTCGTGGAGCTGGAAGACCGCTTGAGGGTATACCGCTGTCAAATGGCAGTGCCCAAAGTTAAGAACTCGAGAAAGCAAGTCAACGCTCCACTTCACAACAAAAAGAGAAAAACTCACCGGAACGGCCTGACCCCTTCCACTAGGCGCCGTAGACGACTTCCCGCCCTTAGACGATGGGGCCTTTCGGGTCCGGGTCACCCCGACGTGCGTCGATTCTTCTACGAAGACCCCAGCGCCCTCCCACGGGCCGGGCCCCGAGAAGGGACGCTGAGTGCGAGCCAAAAAGAGCTAGCGCCATTATAATCAACCACCCGAAGACTCGAAGGTGCAACTAGAGGAATGCGGCAGTGAAATGCTTACCGAGATGATTGTGGCTCTAGTCAACTCGTCCTGGTAGGCAAGCGACTCAATCTCCGAATGAACTCGGGACTCCCAAGGCGAAGCCCGGGGCCATCATCATCCCACTCGGCCTTGAAGAGATCGTCAACTCGGCTCCGGACTTCCGCTGTCACAGTACGGAAGGGCATAAAGATGCAAAAGGAAAAAATAATATATATATATATATATATATATATATACTAATAGTAATTCAAGTAGTCCAAGAGAAGAAGCGAGGAAGCATACCGTCATCATCCAGTAGAAGACCGACTTCATCCATCCATCCGGGAAGTTCTCGAGCTCCTAGCGGCGCGATGCGGCAGGTGATGAAGTCGCCAACCACGTGCATGGCCGTCAAACCATCCCGACGAAGCTCGGTAATGTGATCCTTCATAGCTCAGGTCCTCCGCGTAAGTCGAGGGCGGTCCTTCCACAAGTCCCGCGGGGCCAGAACCTCGCATCATGTCGCCGGGTCATGTGTTGACCGATTGCAGAAGGCCCAATTGGAGGCCCATTTCCCCCACGAATTCTTCGGGGAGAAAGGGATGTAGCTCGCCTTGGCATCATCCTGAAGAGAGAAGCGGCAGACACTGTAGACTTGGTTGGCCGTCGACACTTTGAGAGTATAAAAATACCGGAACGACTCGACATCTAGTGTCATTCCGACGAAGGCTTCACACAGATGTGCAAAGACAGCGAGGAAGAATATCGAGTTGGGAGGAAGGTTTAGGGTGCGTTTGGTTCATGGGATGAGGGTGGATGGGATAGGGATATCCACCTTTTTATGGATATTCCTCTGTTTGGTTGGAGGGATGGGGTGGATAGGGATATCCACCCTAGAGGAATATTCTCTCAATATGCTGGATGGAGAGACCCGGCCAAAATGGCCGGATGAGGCTGCCGCCCTTCTTTAATTATGATTATTAGAAAATAATTAGTGATAATTAACAATTGTTAGTGATAATTAGCATATTTATTATTGATTAGTATTTGTAACGGTAAGATTAATGTTTAGTATGTTGATTAATATATGATTAGTGAGTTGATTAGTATATAATCAGTGATAATTAATATATTTTATTATTAATTACTAAGTTTATGGCTAGTTTAGCATTGATAGGTATTTAGTGTGTTCTTTAGTGTATAATTAATCATTATTAATAGTAACTAAGTAATAATAATTAAGTTAAATTGGCTCATCCCATCCAACTTTCATCCCTCCAACCAAACAAAAGATTGGTTTATCCCATCCATCCAACCAAACAAAAAAATAGCTCGTCCCATCCACGAAAAACTGGATGGCCCTAACCCATCCCTCCTTGCCTTCCAACCAAACGCACCCTTACCAACTCGATCTCGAAGAAGGATAGGGCGTCTCGCAGGAACTCAGACATTGGAAATCCGAGCCCGTACTTGAAGAAATCGAGCAAAACCACCAGGTCCTCCTCCTAGGAAAATGGCCGGGTCCGGTCAGCCGGAGCTCGGAAGGCCACTGACTCGGGCAGCTCTCCCTCGCGCACCTTGCACGAAAGGTCCTCCGAAGAGACACGGGAGGTAGGCAACCCAGCTATTCCGGGAGCAGAACTCACTCCGCTCCCCGCGACGGTTGATGGCGCCTTTGACGCAGCCGTCCCCAAACCTCCGTCGCCGGGGCCTTGCCGCAGGCCGGATCCCTAGACGTCGTAGTGGCAGACGAAGCATCGCCCGCTGGCACCTCAGCGGCCCCCTCAATGGGCCCCTCCGCTACCGGCCTTGACTCCGCCGCCGACATCTCGCCAGAGGAAACACCCATTGGGACAGGAGGAGGTGGCGCGCTGGTACGCCGACGCCCAAAAGCTCGGAAGTTACCCGGATCTTTGACCGTCTCGAGGAAGAAGAAAGGAAGACGAGAAGACAAAGTGTCATGGAAAAGTTCGAAGCAAAAAGCGAATGGAAGACGGAGAGAAGAAAGAAAACTTTATTTAATCACCCGGACCGAGGCGTAGAAAGCGCACTACGACCGAGGAATTGCAACCGTCCCGATGTTTCGGCGCATTACGCCTGGGAAAACGCAACCGTCCCGGTGCACGAACACGCCCATTATGCAGCATAGGGTAATCATGACATCACCATCCGTAAATTTCACCGAACGGGTCCAGACCACAATAAAGGGGCTAGGCCCATCTAGTTCTACAGCCCGGCCCGGCATCACCTCGAATTGGGATTTACCTAGTCTGAATTTCGGCTCCATCATGCATACTGATAGGGGGCTTGATGATGGGTAGTGCTACTACCGTATATCCACGGTAAGGCCCGTGAACTTCCCTACTGGGCCTCTAGTAAAAAGATGTGGCCCAAAGGCCCGATTAGGAGGAGGCGTAGGCTTCAAGTCGATGAGTCATGATCAGGATCAGAGAACAACTCTCGACGTGCCTTCAGAAAGAAGTCCGACTCGTGTGCTACGAGGACTCAAGACATGCCATTAAGAAGGAGTCCGACTCGTGTACGACGAGGACTCGAGATGAGGTTACCGCCTTACTCCGCCTATATAATGAGCACAAACCCCTCGATGAGGGGACAAGTTAGATTAGATCAGAAAGCCCTAGTCGACTAGCCGCCTTTGATATCCCTCAGCCTCAGAATCAATCTCGCCGGGTTCCCAACTCGTCGAGTTCCCCTTGTAAGCCAATCTCGCCGAGTTCCCCCTTGTAAACACTGGTGCTCCATACCACATATCAATCCAATCCTAGAAGGACGTAGGGCTATTACCCAACTCGGGGGCCAGAAGCTGGGTATATCGACGTTGTAGAATCAAATTGATCTGAGTTATCGCCCTAATACTGTATAAATCTGTGTTGTACGAGTACGCTTATCGATACCCCCCGTATAGTATACATCGACACAATTGATTGCCTTTTTTTCTTAAAAAAATCAGATATGGATGAACCTGTCATTTATAACAAATACATCGCCCATAACATAACTTACTCTAAGATTAATGCAGAACTACAATGCAATAGAACCATTGTAGAATACTGCAGCAACCTCTTGTAACACGGGAACTTAACTTACAGGAACTTTGTAGACAACCGTACACAAAGTTATGGCGATGTGGACGTGATAGACTACAGTGCCTTTACCAATAGTTGTATTCCTCTGTGTGATGGTGATGCATATTGCATAGCATGCATGGAAACAACCAAGGGTTAGCAGCTAGCTAGATAGATAGCTAGGTAGATGGAGGCCGGAGAGGCCAGCCGGCGACCGATGCGAGCACTACTACAAAACAGGGTTTTCTGAGTCCCAGATCTCAGCCGGTACAAGCAAAACCGACAATAAGAACTTAAGTCTCAGTCGGTTGGTGCGAAACAACTGACTGAAAAGAATGAACCGGCTGAGATAATATCTGACCTCAGCCGGTTTAGAGTGGAAAACCGACTGTGATATTATTATAGTCGGTTGGACCAGTAAAACCGGCTGAGGTTAGTGGACTTTTACAGCCGGTTCCCTTTTCTCAACCGGCTGAGATAACTTTGAGACGGTTGTGCACTGGAACCAACTCAGATGATGCTGTTCGACGTCCATAAATGCTGTTCAAAGTTACCAGCTGAGCCTTGAATGCAGTTGTCCATTGTTTGGTACACTTGATATAGGTTGGTTGGGGTGGTGTTGCCAAATTTTATGGTAATTTTCATAGAATTTCGTGGCACATAATATTTTGATAGTTCTTGCTTAATTTAATAAAATTTGCATATTGTTATAGATGGATGGACGGTGGATGTACGCTGAGAATCATGCTAGCAATGAGTACATCGAAGGCGTCTAGGCATTCTTACAAGTAGCGGAATAGTATAGTTTGAACACAGGGGAGATGTGGATCAGCTGTCCATGCTGTCATTATAAAAATTTGAGAAGCTTCACAAACCTTGCACAGATCCAAGCACATTTGATCAGGAGAGGATTCATGAAGGGGTATGCATGTTGGACCAGCCACGGTGAAGATCAGATTGTAGAGGAAGGTCCGACAAACATGGATGAAGGCAACGACGTGGCTGATACTATGAATAGCACACTTCTTGAGCAGACACGTGATGCCGTATGTGCGTCACAAGAGGACGCGTCACAAGATGACACGTCGTCGCATGAAGACAACGAGTTAGATCAGATGATCCGAGATGTCGAAGAAAACTGTGAGAATGATCGGGAGTACAGGAAATTTGTCTGTTTGTTGGAAGACTTGGAGAAACCAATGTACCCTGGCTGCAAGTTCACAAAGTTGTCGGGCGTTCTGGAACTGCTAAAACTGAAGGCTAGTAGCGGATGGACCGATAAGAGCTTCTCGTCGCTCCTAACATTGTTAGGGGACATGCTTCTAAAAGGAAACCAGATGACAAAAACTACATACAGAGATAAGACTGTTCTTTGCCCTTTGGGAATGGAGGTAGAGAAAATACATGCCTATAGGAATGACTGTATCCTGTACCGTAAAGAGTACGTGAATTTGTGGGCATGTCCAGTGTGCAAAGCTTCGCGATATAAGCGTAAGATCGGCGGTGATGATGTCGGGGAAAGCATAGAGGTGAGGAAGGGGACTCCTGTTAAGGTTACCTGGTAGTTGTCCATAATTTCCCGTTTGGAGCGCTTATTTGCGAACCCGAAGCAGGCCAAACTGATGCGTTGGCATGCATATGAGCGTACAGATGATGGAATGTTGAGACACCCAGCAGATTCTTTACAGTGGAGAAATATTGACAGGAGGTATGCTATGTTCGATGAAGAGGCGAGGAATGTAAGCTTCAGGCTGAGCACTGATGGAATGAACCCATTCGGCAACATGAGTAGCCGACACAGCACTTGGCCCGTGAATCTATGCATGTATAACCTTCCACCTTGGTTGTGTATGAAGAGGAAGTACATCATGATGGCAATACTTATCCAAAGTCCGGAACAACCCGGTAACGACATTGATGTGTACTTTGCCCCATTAGTGGATGATTCAAACTTCTTTGAGATGAAGGCGTAAGGGTATGGGACGCACATCTAAAGGAAAACTTCACGTTACGCTGCATGTTGTTCATTACTGTCAACGATTATCCAGCCAACGGTAACTGTTCGGGGCAAACTATTAAAGGGAGCAATACATGTGTTCAATGCCTTATTGATACAGCAGGCAGGTGGCTAAAACACTCTAAGAAAATGGTGTACATGCGTCATTGTAGGTTTCTTACAAGGGATCACCGTTACTGCAGGATGAGACATGAATTCGATGGAACCGTCGAGAAAGGCTCAGCTCCACATATTTTTAGCGGCACCGAGATCCACGATTAGGTTAAAGAAATGAAAGTCGTGCTTGGAAAGGGGATGTTTAAAAGGCGAGGTACAACGAAGAAAATGAAGCCCATTGAGAAGCTCATCTGGAAGAAGAGGTCAATATTCTGAGACCTCCCTTACTGGAAGCATCTCGAAGTCCGTCACAGCATCGATGTGATGCATGTAAAGAAGAATGTGTGCGATAGCATAATGGGTCTGTTACTGAACATGCCTGAGAAAATAAAAGATGGTCTGAATGCACGCCTAGACATGGAAGATTGGAATCTGACCAGAGTTAAGACCACAGAAAACAGCAGACGGAAAGACGTTGCTTCCGCCTGCTTGTTATACCATTTCCAAGCCAGAGAAGATTAAGTTATGTGATTGCTTGCATGGTATCAAGGTTTCCATGGAAGATCTAAAATTAATTGGCATGAAGTCACATGATTGCCATGTTCTTATGACACTGATGCTCCCGGTTGCAATTAGGAATATTCTTCCACCAAATGTGCGACGGACTCTCACGAAGCTGTGTGGTTTCTTTAACACACTTTGGAAGAAGGTCATTAGACTTGAAGAACTAGATGGTCTGCAAGATAGGGTGGTGAAGACTCTATGTGAGCTCGAGATGTTTTTCCCTCCGTCGTTCTTTGATGTCATGGTTCATCTCATAGTCCACCTATTGCACGAAGTAAGGATGTGCGGCCCTGTGTTTCTTCGCAGTATGTACCCATTCGAATGCTGCATGGGAATTCTGAAGCACTATGTTCGGAATCGATCTCACCCTGAGGGCAGTATCATCGAAGGCTACACAATAGAAGAGGTCATTGAGTTCTGTGTTAATTACATGTCCCATTTTCAACCAGTAGGCATGCCTCGATCTCGCCATGAGGGCAGGCTGCTCGGTGTAGGGACCATTGGAAGGAAAGTGATCGATCATGTTCAGATTGGTATGCTCAAGCCCATTTAACTATTTTGCAGCACATAGCCATTGTTTCGCCATATATGAATGAATACAAGGACATTCTACGTCAACAAAATCCGACTCGCGCAAATGACTGGATCATAAAACATCACAATGCAGAGTTCAATGAATGGTTCAAAGAGCGATTCCGTGTACTCGCTTCAAGTGGTGCATTGTCATATTTAGCTAGAGGCCCAGCATGGTCGGTCATCACATGGAAATGGTACGAAATCAATGGATATACCTTTTACACAAAAGAACAAGATATGAAAAACACGGTGCAGAATAGCTGTCGAACCCCAGAATTCGTAACAGAGAGGCTTAAGTGAAACCACCCGCTAAGTCGAAACGTCAACCCCGACCTCAACTCCTGGGTGTCAATTCCAAGAGGTGTGGAGTGATATGGCTCCGAATAGCCCGAGACGTCAACCCCAAAGCTTACTCTGGCCGGAGCGCAGAGTAGTAGGGTGATATGGTCTCCTCACTCTTTTCCACTGAGCCGGAACCTCAATCCCGAACTCGTCCCGGCAAATTAATGCACGGCTGGAGTAGGATGATATAGTTCCCAATCTCTCAGTAGTAGAGTCGCTTCACAGGGGTGATTAAACTTAATGACTCTATGATATGAACTCTAAAGTCCTACCCACAACATGCGCTTCATCACATACACGCACGGCACATGAGTGGGCGAAAACAACCAGCTAACACAGCAGAACTCTACGACAGAACTGCAATATAGCAATACATACCTGCAAAGGATCCGAGGATCCCAGTGCAATGCACAGCGGAAGTTTAAGTAGGGCCAAGAAGCCGAACAGTAGTGCCGAAAGCGGCAGCAAAACAAACCTAACTGCCCAATCCCAGGGGCAGGATCACTGCCTGGGATTCCCAGTGACTAACCGTCGTAGGCGTCGATCGCTATATAGAAACTACCCTCCCGAGGGTAGTTCCCTCTGCAACAAAAACAACAACAATAGCAGGGTGAGTACAAAAATGTACTCCGCAAGACTTACAGTGCGGAAAGTAGTAATAGTTGTGCCAGGTATCAAAAAAAAGGGGTTTGTGGACTATTTTGCGGAAAGCCAATTTTACCCTAGCAATGAGGAGCGACTACCAGAAGGTTTTTGAAAAGGGGATAAGTCTACACTTCACGAACATTCCTACCTGCAGAACACCACACCCTAGATACCCTCGACCCATCCTCGACCACCCTGGGAGGAAGCTGTCGCTACACCGTCCTTAGAGTTGGCAAGTTTTAGAGTTTGTTGTAGTTGTCTAATTCGATGCAAAATCTTACCAAGCTGTCCATAACCGCGGACACGGCTGTTCAACAGTTCTAACCCTGCAGGGGGGTACATCTTTACCTACACGTATCGATCGACTCTTAATGCCATACGATACACACTTCACGAGGTGTGCTGGCAGAGGGTGATCGAACACGACCGTTACAATGCTGTCGACCTAGGTATGAGCCACCCGTACGGGTTAGTCCATGTACATCTGTCCGACGGCACAGAGACACGGTCCCCTACGTTGGAGCAGGTGATACATCCCCGGACTCGAACCGTGTGTACCCCTTCCACCTATATTGTTGCACAGCACCACAACCACATTCCTTTTTCCACGCACCCACACACGCAAATCGCAAACTATGTGGCCCATAGTCTAAGTCTAGGCAAATTAGTTAGTCGTGGGTGGCCCCATAATCCACCCGTGTAGAAGTACGCGAATCTTGGTTCGAAGGGACATCGGTAACCGGTCCTTGCGGGAAGACGAGACAACCCACCGTGCTCTCAGCCACGGCCTCTCGTCTAGCCCAGATAAAATTAAGCAAGTTTATTAAGCAATCCCAGTAAACACCCACCTACCAAGTAACCCATCCAATGGTGTGAGAACATCTGCTATCCCAGGAATTACGACGCTTACAATTCTAAGCATGGCTAAGTAATTACCACATAGTAAGCAATAGCAGGTTGTACACTAGACTACCCTAGTTAGGTTAGGATGGTAGTGGAGTTGATTAAGCGACAAAATAAGCTGTGCGCAAGGAATAGAGGTAATACTAACGAGAAAATAGCATTTGAACGCATGCAATATTGCATTTGAAAACAACTAATACTTAGCAAAGTAATAGGAGTTTAGCAATGTGACCAAAGGGGCTGCTTGCCTGGTTGCTGAGCAACTAAACCCTGCTCTTGTTCGAAACTATCGTCTTCTGGATCTTCCGACTCTAACGGGAAGAACGAAAACACCGGAAACGAAAAGGCACATCCATAAACATCCAAAATGCCACACATCAACACAAGATGCAATGCATGCCAGGGTGTAGAGGATGCAAAAATAAAACTAATGCAAGTGGAATCAATTTAATCGGAGTCCGGACGCATAAAATGCGATCCGAAAAACCCTCCGGCTAATCGGAAACCCTAATTTGAGTTTTTAGCAAATTGTATTATTCCTAGCATGCAAACATG
The DNA here is from genome assembly GCA_019208055.1 of Stipa capillata. Classification (NCBI taxonomy): domain Eukaryota; kingdom Viridiplantae; phylum Streptophyta; class Magnoliopsida; order Poales; family Poaceae; genus Stipa; species Stipa capillata. Next base: position 151,623 of record JAGXJF010004324.1, read on the forward strand.
TATGAAAATGACATATTTGAATAGATCTTCTTTTTCTGATCATTTTGACATATTATTTACATTTTTCTGATGAAAATTGGATTTTCTATGAATTTTATAAGATTTAATCAAATTTTACCCCTTTGTTGTATTTTTCTCAGCACAAATAACATTCAAATTAATTTAAATGAAGTAGAGGCTGACATGTGGGCCCATTGGTCAATTTGACCAACATTGATTTGAGCCACTTACAGGTGGGGCCCACTGGCCAGAATTTCTTTTCTTTAAGATTTTATTTTACATTTGATAACAAGGGTGGGACCCAGCTGTTATAAATTTCCTAATTTCTTTATTCTTTCAATTCAATTCTGATATGGGGTCCCACGTGTCATAGCAACAGTTTTAACCAGCTCATCAAATACACGGTTAGTAGTTAATTAGCACCATTATTATGTCAGTTAACATTAATGAACTGATGATTAGTCATTAATTATGTCCAGGAGTTAATAATTGGCGTTAACTACTGAGTTAATCACAGACGCCATTATTTAACCCAATTAAATGGTCGAAACAATGATTATTAGCATTGATTGCACTTAACCGCGATTAATAAATATTTAGAATTAATTGCTGTGGTTAACCAGTTAGTTTAACTGTCAGTGTGTCCTAATGACACACTTAAAAGGCTACTAATGCCCAGGGCACCGATCGGAACCCGCTCGGTGAGGCCGGCGGCGAGCCAAGCGGTGGTGAGCGGCGGCTTACCGGAGCTCGACGCGGCGACTAGCCGGAGGTGGCGGTTGGCTCAGGTGGGGTAGCACCGGGACCGGCGGAGGAGGAGCTTGGGAGGGGCTCGGCCGGAGGGATGGCGAGGCGGGGAAACTACCGGGGTGAGGCGGCGGAGCACGGCGATGAGGGGGTGAGCTCCGGCGAGCGACGTCGGTGGCGGAGGCCAAGGGCGCTCGGGTGGGGCTGGTGGGGAGCGGTCGGAGCAAGCGGCGGCGAGGGGAGGACTCCGGGGGAGCGGCGAGACGGCGTGGAGGGCTCGGGAGCGGCCGGGGAGATCCGGAGGCGGTGGTGCTTGGGTGAGGCAGGGCGGCGCGGCAGGCGGAGCAAGGAGCCGGCGGCGAGGAGGCGGTGAGATGGGGGTGAAGAAGGGGGCGGCGACCGGGGCACGGATGCTCAGGAGCTCCGGTGGCGAGCTCGGTGAAGAAGCGGCCGGGCGGTGAGCTTAGGCGGCGCACTGGAGAGAGAGATAGAGATAACCTGGGGAAAGGACTCGGCCGGTGGAGGGAGATGCAAAGGGGGGGGGGAAACGCTAGCAGGAGGTGGCGGTAGGGGAGGCCAGGAGCTGCCACGAGGGCACAGGAGGTGGCCAAGGCGTGGCGGCGGGGAGATGAGGGTGAGGGGAAGGATACTTACAGGAGAAGGAACCAGGGGGAGGCGGTGGCGGGCTAGGCCAGAAGGGGAGGGAATGGGCCGGTCGGCAGGGGGGGGGAGGAGAATAGAATTTAGGGTTTTTCTATTTTTCTGTTTTGAATTTTCAAGTTTATATTTCAACTAACTTAAAGCCCTTGTTCGGTAATTTGAATTTAAAAGCAAGAATTGGGATCTTCCCTCTTAGTTGGTTTAATGTTCTAGATTGAGTGTTTGGTTAAACCTTGAAATGAATTTGAACCCTAATTTTAAAACCTTTAGAACCATTTCAAGGTTCTCTCAAATATAAAATTAAACCTCAAAGTATTCTTATACTGTTTTGTTCCATTTCAAGAAAGTTTTCCAGATCAGCTCAAAATCTTCTTTTAAACCTTCAAGCTCTATCCCCAATTCAAGCTCCAACGCAGAGGTCAAATTAACGGTTAATCTCCCCTTTCAACATAACCTTCGGACTTTTGGTTATCCCAAACTTAGGGTTTTATAGCTCGGTCAACAATTCGAATTCATGAGATGATCCTCAGGACTTATTATTCCAAGACTTTGCAAGATCGATTAAGATTCAAGGTGTCATCCACGATATCGAGTTAGGGTTTTATTTAGGGCTTTGCATAAAATTTCAAAATCTTACTCAATTTTAAGTGCAAATGTTCATGCCATGAAATGCATATTATACACAATACAAGGTTAGTAAACTAGGGATGTTACAATAGCGGTGTCTGTGTAGAAGCTCTTGAAACAGATGGCAAGAAACAACTGTACTACGAGTACATAGATGAGATTTGTGAGCTTGACTACGGCGAAAATTTTAAAATCTCGTTGTTTTGTTGCTGCTGGGTCAATAAGAAATGAGTGATACCTGACGACAAAGGCCATACCACCGTGAATTTTGAACGTGTCACGTACAAAAACGAGCCTTTCATCCTCGCTCGACTAGTTCATCAAGTCTTCTACATTACCGATCCATCCAACAAGAAGCGGCACATATTAATGCCCTCAAAAAGGAGTATTGTTGGAACAAGGGTCGAAGATGAATTGCAGCATGATCCTGCTCCGTATAAACGAAGTGATCATCAAGAAGGATTTATTTTGTAACATAACTTCCGATATTAATGATATATGGTACTATTTCCTATGATTTAGACGTTAATACAAAGACAATAACTTTTGTACACAGAAAACAACTTGAATACGATGAAAATACCTTAAATACGAAGAAAATAACTTAAATACAAAGAAAATAACTTAAATACAAAAAAATAACAGATCTACAAAGCAATAACTTAAATACAAAGAAAATAACTTAAATACACAGAAAATAACTAAAAAGGCAACAACTAGAATTCTAAAAAAGTAACTTTAAAGTTTAGTGCAGTCAGCATGTAAATATATTACAGTCGGTTTCACCGACCAAACCGACTGAGATAGTATGTTATCTCAGTCGGTTTCCTTGCCTGAACCGACTGAGATAGTATATTATCCCAGTCGGTTCTGTGGACCGAACCGACTGAGATAGTATATTATCCCAGTCAGTTCTGTGGACGGAACCGACTGTAATATATTATCTCAGTCGGTTTATCTGGGTTAACCGGCTGCGATGACTTTGGTTAATAAAAACCGATTTGTCTCCCTCCTCTGGACCTTCACAAAGTTTTCGACTCCCGCCTTTCTCGCAGGACCCGCCGCCGCCTCTAACCGCCGCTGCTCCAGCCACCTTAATCGTCGCCCCTCCTCCGAGATGGTCTCCCCGACGCGCCGGATGAAGTCTCCAAGCCGGCGAGCCGCCGCCACTGCCGTTACCCGGGCCGCCACCGATGTGGCCCAAGTCGGTGCCTCTGTCGCCCGAGCCGGCGCCTCCGTCGCCCGAGTTGTCGCCACCTCCTACCCGGTCCACCACAAAAGGTACGTGGTGCTACTCCATTTACTGATACTCAAAATGGCATCGCATCACCCCTTAATCTAAACCATTGTTTGAACACTAACATGTGTAAATAAATGGATAATAGATGTATTTGAATTTAAAGGTTTTGTGTGTTCTGGAAAGATTTTACCCATTGATTTTGATTAACTAAGCATGTGGTCAAATTTTAACTTAAATAGGATCAATGTGTCCATCCATCACTAATTGCTAAAGTTAGACATATCAAAATTTATATTTTAAAAATCACCTTCTAAAGCGTATGTAACTATGCAGTTCACATCATCTTGGTTCAGAAATTGCCTTAACTATGCACGTGACCAATTCTAACAACAGCTAGTTACTAAAATAGACACAAGGTATACTAGGAAAGATATATGTCCAAAGGATGCTTGTATAGTATTTTCTAATCATAGTTATTCAACAAGTTGTGCAATCTTTGCAACAAAAAACAAAAATGTGTAATCAAGTATGCTTTATAAATTAGGGAAAATAATTACTTTTTTTGCACCAGTTGCCTCTTATTGCCAAAAGAAAAGTTTAGTTCTTTCCCAAGATAGGTACTTAATGATATATCTAACATAAAATACCCTTACCCCCCTCCAACACTATCACCAATAGTTGGCCCTCCCACACATGAGCTTATTTTCTATGTGGATAGAAATTTACAACCCTGATCGAGGTGATCAGCTATTCCATGCAAGTAATACTGGACTGGCTCTTGACTAGCAGTGATGTACATCAAACCTACAGTTTGCATCTTTACTGGTAATAAGATTTGTTGCTTATAGTGGGCGTTTAAAGGGGAAGGGGTATAGTAGAAGTCTTGCTTGGCTGGAGCTTTCCGTCCTGACCCGTTGCATTATTTGAACGACTTCGGCGAAGACCAGCATAAAACTTATTTCTATTTTGCTTTACTTATCCTCTCTATGTACTTGTCCTCTATTATCCCAAGATCGCCGGACAATGGCGATTCTCGGTCGCCTTCGCCACCTAGGCCGTCCGGCGACACAACAAGCACCTTCGGGCCTAAGAAAAAGGCCCGTCGAGGAGAAGAAAGGAAACGTTCAAAGAGACCGGATGCGAAGTACACGGTCACACACTTGCACGACTCAGGGGCACTAGATGAGCCTGAGAACGCAAGGAGGAAGTTCAACATGGTCTGCAGCATCGTAACAAGAGAGCGGGTCCCAATTACTTTAGAAAGTTGGAAGAGAGTAGGAACAGAATAGCTCGCTGTGATTTCGGGGGAAATCTTAGGATATTTCATCTTCCCCGATGAATGGAAAGCTCGTATCGAGCGAGCTGCTAAGATGGCAGCCTGCAAGGCTTGGAAGAACTGAAAGAGTGTCCTCGTCAACGAGTACGTGTATGCCGAGGTGGAGCCTTTCGGGAAGTGGCCGATGATTACTCCTGAGGTTTGGAACGAGTTCATCAGGATGAAGAATTCAAAACCGGGAGCTCTCTAAGAGAAACAAGACCCGCATCATCTAGGGACTGCCGGCTACGCGGGAATGAAGAAGAGATGGGAAAGGGAGAATGAGCAGGCATCGCAATCGGATGCCCCTCCCAGATTTGTGAACATCGCGGATGCGAGGACCAAAGCCTGGGTTAAAGCCAGGGCATTTGCATCGACATCGGCTTCGGACGACCCAGCATTTGAGAACCCAGTTGATGCACAAGTGTACAAACGTTTGGTGAGATGTAAATCCCGCCTTAGTCATACTAACAGCTTGTCAATCATACCAATTGTAGTAACGAATAATTCTGGCTTTTGCAGCTGGAGTTCGATGCGTCATCCTAGGTTGGCACCTTCGTAGGAGATGTGCTCAAAGAGGGCTTGGGAAACCCCGAGCACTCAGGTCGCACGAGGGGGTGTAGGTTCCCTCGTTCCCCACAAGTATGGACTCTCCCAGGCTTTGGAGGCCAAGCGTGAACACAAAAGGGCGAGAAAAGCCGCTGAAGAACAACGCAAGCGCGAAGAGTTCAAGCAAGAGATACTTCGCGACTTAAGAGCGGAGTGGATTTTAACTCCGCGACAAGAACAACCAGTTGCTGTTAGCCCTGGGGCTTGACGTAGTAGCTGCGCGTCGATCGACCTCCCTACTCCCCAGGAAGATACAACTTCTACCTTCCCCCGTGATGAGATCGAGGTATTCTTGATATACCTTGAAAAATTGTTTCACATAAGATTGTTTGTGGCCTGTTGGCTGAAACCCTTTCTTATGTAGGCTCCCACGAGATGCATGATTCAAGTTAGGTTGGTGGGCATGGATGATCTCATGGATGCCGCTTGGGGGCTAGTGTTCCCAGCAACGGGAGAGCAGAGGATACATAACATCCCTCTAGACCCTCTAGACCCTATGAACGCGAAGGTGAGCATCGATGGGGTTAACGACACTTTCAGCAAGCTGAAACTCCCGATTCCACCGAACAATGAGATCTTAACTCTAAGTCAAGTCAAGGGGACATTCATCCAGTGGCCCAAGAAGGAAATCTCTCTCGATGCGTCGCGGCCGACTAAGAAGGTTTCGCTACGACCGGCAGATGAACCAGTGGAGCCTTTGACGTTCTAGCCTCTTGTGGTAGCGGCGTTGTCACTGAGACAGCTTGAGCTAACAACACAAGAATCGCCGAAGAGGTCTCCCAAGGTGGCATCGCCGAAGCATGGCAAGGGAAATGACTTGATGAAGGTAGCTGCTAGCCGAGAAATGACCATCGAAGAAATAGCCGCGATATATGAAGCTGGAGGGAGTCTCCCTAGCGCTCCAACTGTCCTCACATACAAGCCTGGGAAGCCGATGGTCAAGAATCACAAAAAGATGATGTCTGAACTTAGCTAGGCTTGTGCTGCGTTGCACAACCGTTACTTGGCCAATATTAAGAAACCCAAGCATCAGCGGAGCGATAGCATCATTGGCAGGTTCGGACGTGAGTACTTCCTCCATGATAAGGGTCGACTGTTCGTCGTGACTTGGGAGGACTTGTTCCTTATGTACAACCTAAGTGCCTTGGACACGGGCCTCGTGAGATGCTTCACACTGTAAGTGCTTACAATCATGCTCCATTTAATTTACTATAATACCTACACATGTCACAAATACGGAACTCTTCCTTCTGTGTATATGTAGGTTCGCTTATATCAAGGCGAGAGAAGCAAATGAACCGATATGATTCGTCGACCCGCACCTTGCCTCCGAGCAATCCATGGAGTATGCTGAAAGAGTTGTCGAGGATTATCTTGTCGATATCATGGAGGCCAGCCAGCATAAGAAATTCATCCTCTATCCCTTCAATAAAAGGTAAGCGCTATAAACTTGTTAATATCTCCAACTTGTTCATTTCGCACCTTCGACGCATCATCAACTAGCTTGAGATTAATGACCATTTAGCTCCCATTAGATCCTTATTGTTATCATACTCCATATCAAGAAGGTGTATTATATGGATTCATACCTCGAAAACATGACCGACTTCGAGAAGGTCAGCAAAGTGATCGATAAGTAAACAAGTTACCTCATGAAATTCGATAGTAATAGGTCATTGGTATAATTACAGCTTTTCTTCCACGATTCAGAGCGTACCAAATATTTTGTAATCGCGTGGGGAAAAAAGATGATGCTGGGGCCCCTCATAAGTTGTACCACCACTTCTCCTTTCTGGTATATCCTGTCGCACACTTTTAGACTCGCTGATATCAATTCTATAGAACTACATACCAAGGGAATGTATATCTTTGCATGCTACCAGCAACCCAATTTTAGCAATTTGTGTGGCTTCTATGTTGGCCATCACATGAACCTTCTCATGTCTCGAGCTTCCGCTCACAAATTTTCAGTTACCAAGGTATGCTAATTATCATTTCGATTTTGTTTTATTCATCTTCTATCTAGCATCAGTATGATCTTCATATCGATAGGTTGGTACTGTTGCACGGATGGAATTGCCGAAGACGGATCTAGCCAGGATTCGAGAAGACTTGGTGCATTTCCTTCTTGATAGCTTCATTGATCCAAAAGGCGAGTTCTACTACGACGGATCCGACGACTAAGCCAATTGTTTTGAATCAAATGATCGATGTTTAGTTGTCACTTGCATTTCAATCTGTTGCAAATTCCTCAAGACATGTGATGGATGTTGTGATGTAAATATTGAATTTCTGTATACTTTCATTTGTGTTTAGTTGTCAATTGAAATATGATGTCAGTATGAATCTCTATTATGAATTCAAGTTGGATGTGAAATGTGTTCTGGGGATTATGGAAATCTGAGAGTATAAATTGCATTTTCTGTTTCAGGGCAGGCAGAAACTAAGATTCTGCTTGCCCTGTACTAACGAATATCCCAGCCGGTTGTTTCCCTGGAACCGGCTGAGATGAGCTTTCATCGTTGCCTGTTGATCAGGGGAAACCGACTGAGATATGCTATTATCTCAGTCGGTTCCCGTGTAAAAACCGACTATAAAAGTTTACTCTTCTATCGGTTCGGCTGGGAAACCGACTGAGATATTATATTATCTCAGTTGGTTCCGAAAGAAAAACCGACTGGGATAGTATAATATCTCAGTCGGTTTTATAACCGGTTGAGATAATTTATATTATTAATACTATTTCTCTACAGTCTGAAATAGTAATTTTGAGTTAACTGTAATTATATATTCTATAGTAGTGGAGGCAGTACGTACGTACAAGCTAGGTAGATGGCCCGTCCATCGATCGATCGATCGATCATGCATGCATTCCGTCGGCTCAGAGCTGTCTCTATTATGCGAATCTACAGGTAATTGGATCTGGTCGTGGTTGTGGTTGTGGCGTACGTACGTGGTGCCCGGCGTGCCATGCATGCAGGACCAGCCTAAAGCGTAGCTTAGCCTTTGCCTCGATCTCTATGCATGCCTATGCGTCTGTGGTGCTCCCCTGCCACGTCGCTGCCGCCCCGACGTGTCGGCCGACGGCCGGAGATCGAGGAGGCGCGTCGTGCCGACGACGTACCCCATCGGCATGCAACAGCTAGCTGACGGCATGGGTATGCCACGTTGGCCGTGCGTTGGCGTTCTCTGGGCCTTGTGCTTGTGCTGACGCTCTTGGCTCCATACACCATCTGGTATGGCTTCATTTTGCGTCGCCTTTTGTATTATTGTCGTTGCGATGAGGTAGGAAACAAGCCAACGAATGTTCCGTCCGTCCTGATCGGGTTTTCTTTCTTTTCTTCCACGAATAAAGCCTGCATGGTTACATAAGAACAGAAAGGTGACTGGACCTAACAGTGATTGGCTCCGATGACCGAACGTTCTAGGCTGCCGCGGACCCGGGACAAAAATATATAGAGGCCTTGTGGGACAATACTGATATCAGAACGACTGCGATCTAACATCGTGCATAAATAAAAGAGCAGATCTGATTTTGAAGAGAGCCAGCTTGACCTGACAGGTCGATTTAGACCTGTCTAACGTTCCTAAGGACGAGAAAATAATAAGAAGAAAGCTGGGGCATTCCTCTTTCTGCAAATATGCATATCATCTCAATGTCTCACAAAAAGGGTATACTCTTCGTGTAAATTTCGCTCCAGTTAATCAATACTTGGCTATCACTGAGATCCTTTGTTGGTCATTGTGGCTATACAAAAATGATATAATTTTTAATAAGAGAATAATATCTTCTCGGTTACAGGTCATATATTTATATACACACTGGCTCCATACTTGGGCTATGCTTCAGCAGCCGGGTTCTCGAGATATAGTTACAGTGATGTGCACACACTTAGAGTGGGTGGTCAAGGAGGTCTTCACCCAACATGGATGGCGGTTTAGGCTTTGGATTGAAGCTCTATAGTCGTTTTTGTTCTACTTTTACGAACTCCTTTAGCCTGTTTTTCTTTTCTGCTTGTGTGGATTTTTAGTTGTGTGCATCCTAGTTATGCAGAGACTGAAAGTAAACTCTTATGGTTGTATCATTTTGATGTTACGATAAGAGTGAATGAAAACTTTTTTTATCAAAAAAAACCAAGATTTTCTGTCTTCAGACTTCGGATCAATCGAAAATGCAGAGATGTTTACACTTCCCTTTCGAGGCTACACACTAGTGTATTGGGCCTCATTGGCTTGGCGTTTAGCAAAGCAGAGCCCGTGGGCCGAACACTGCAGCTGATCCCTTCAGAAGCAAAAACTTTTCAGCAACCCACAGGCCCAACTGTTCCTGAAACTTTCATCGTGGGCCTCGCAAGAGGCGGCCCCACACCACACGTCCAGCGCGGCACACGACAGAATCCCCGAACCCCGCGATGCCCAAGAGCTCGCTCGCATGAATCCAAAAAAACGTTCCGATTCCAATTCGGATTCCTGATACGTCCTCCGCGCCGACGTGCTGTGAGGCGAAAGCAAGCGAAGTAGGTGTAGGAGTAGGAGAGCACGTACTCGCCGCCGTTCCGGAATCAATCAACTGCTTGCTATTTTCTGGCGATACGTTTCGCCCCCGCCGAGCTGCCCGCCCTCGAGTCACTCGCCGTTGCAAGCTTCGGGGAGACGCGGATTCGGTTCCACGGTTCGAGCAGCTCCGATGAATCGGTGGTTCAATTCCCGCGTGATCGGTTCAAATTTGTCCATCAGCGTCACGCCGGCGCGCTTCGTCGGAGCAGTTGCAGAGCAGATTGGTTGCGAAGGCAGAAAGAGGTCGGTGCGATGATGGAGAGGTCGGTGCTGGAGATGGTGGCGGCGGCGCACGGCGGCAGGGCGGCGGGGGCGTCAGTGGTGGGCATGCTCAAGTACGCTGCCCATCGCCAAGGTGCTCACCGTCTGCTTCATGGGGTACCTCCTGGCGTCCAGGCGCGTCGGCATGCTGCAGCCCGGCAGTCGCAGGGTCCTCAACGGGCTTGTCTTCTCGCTGTTGCTCCGTTGCCTCATATTCGCGCAGCTGGTACGGGCCATCACGGTGGACAAGATGCTGCAGTGGTAAGAACAATCTTTTCTTCTTTTGGGTTTTATATTGACTTGCCTTGGCAATTGCGAGCAATCTCTGCCTCTTTGATGTAAAACTTCTGACGGTTATGAGTTCTTCTGTGTTTGCAGGTGGTTCATTCCAGTAAATATTGTTTTGGGTGCAATCTCTGCCTCTTTGATTGGTCTTGCAGTGGCATCTATCATACGACCTCCTCATCCATACTTCAAATTCACCATTATTCACATTGGAATAGGTTTGTACTACTTTTTTTTCATGTACCCTTTTCTGGAAATTGTTTCTCATTTATCAATTTTTATGCATTTTTCTGTACATATCTAACCCTCATTTTAATGCAGGGAACATAGGAAATATACCTCTTGTGCTTATTTCAGCATTATGCCGCGAACAATCAAATCCATTCGGCGACTCCAACAAATGCAATCAAGATGGAAATGTATATATATCATTTGGTCAATGGGTATGGCATTTTTTTTCCTGGGTACAGAATTTCTTTTCTCTAGAACTAGTTGCACATGGTATTGTTATTTTGGAATAAGAAAACGTTTATCGATCCAGGAGGAAAGCATAGAATTAATGGTGGGCATATATATGAAATATTTATCCTGACTTATTGTTTACATGGTGCAGGTTGGTGCAATTATTGTTTACACATGTGTTCAAGATGCTTGCTCCACCACGAGGAGAGACATTTGACAGCTGCGACGATGAGAAAGAGAGACTCCCAATTAAGGCTCCTCGTGAGAATGCTGCGTCAGGTGTAAGGAAACATCCATCAAGTGCTTGCGGTGGTGTACATGAGGAAGAGCCTCTGTTATCTGAGGAGGGGGAGGAGCAAGACATTGTTCCTGCTCTGGGGTCAAAAGCAATGTACCCTGTCAAATGCATGGTTGTTAGATTCCTAAAAGAGAAACAGCTCCTTCAACCACCCATTATTGCCTCGGTAAGTATTTGATTTTCTCTTGTACCACTGGCTCTGTGATTGCTAAAAACATATTTTTTATTTTGTTATTTGACTCTTGTTTCGTACTATGTTACAGTTTTTTGCGATTGTCATTGGTGTTGTGCCGTTCTTGAAGAATCTGATCCTGGCAGATGATGCGCCTCTATTCTTTTTCACGGATGGCTGCCTCATTATTCTTGGGTATTGACCTGTCTTGCTTATAGCTTACTGCAATATATGGATAGGTCTCTTGCCAATTATGTTACATAAGAAAGAACAAAGATGGTTTAAGCGTCTTATGCTGTTTTTACATGTTTCAGGCAAGCTATGGTTGATAGTAAGCCCATTTTTCCTTCAATAGAACCATGCTGCAATTTTGCAGTGTACTTCTAGTGCATCCATTCTCTTGTGATTAAGAGGATTTCTCCTAACACCATGCTCTTGTGGATGATTATGGTTTCAGACCCTGGTGAAGGGAGTAAGAGGCTTGGGGTTCGGACCACCGTCGCCATCATATTCGCGCGCTTGGTCTTAGTTCCATTTGTTGGGGTTGGCATTGTCTCGTTCGCTGACAAACTTGCGTTCATTCCGAAAGGCGACAAGATGTTCAAGTTTGTCCTGCTCCTGCAGCATTCTATGCCCACATCAGTACTTTCAGGTATGACAAACTACTGCAGGCCTGCAGCCTCACCATGTTTTGCATGTTAACCAACTTTAGCATGGACTGTGGAGTATAAGGTGCATTGGTTTTTATTTGCAGGCGCCGTCGCAAATTTAAGAGGGTGTGGTAATTAGTCAGCTGCAATCCTGTTCTGGGTGCACATTTTTGCTGTCTTCTCCATGGCAGGATGGATTATTTTCTATCTAACCATGCTTTTCTAGGTACTCGTGCACCGTTCTGAGCCACTCAGGTATACGATGTTACTTCTAGGTTCGATGCAGTGCATATGAATAGATAGTTCTCTGTATCAGGTTGCCACCTTACTCTAGTGTCTAATGTTTCAGGTGAATCTCTTGCAGAGTCTGACTGCAATGTACAGGAGGATATAATCTGAGATGTATATGGAATACATGTTGTTATGACTCACACAGTGGCCATGTAATCAAGCCAAAACTTTGCAGGTGGACAAATGCCAGAAGCTGCAACGTAATTTTGGTTTGGTCTAACTGCTGAAAACATCAGACAAGGTCACGAAGACATTTTGGCTATTGCTTGTTCATATCATTCACACTTGGTACATATGGACAGTTTACTGGAGCCTTGTAACTGAAACCTTGGTTTTAGTTTATTAGGATCGCTAGATTGAAATGCACTTTGTAAACTGTGAGTTTTTTTCCTGCAAAACGAGAGAAGCAGAATGGTTTTGAATGGTCCTCACTCCATGGTATATTTGCAGACACATGAGCAAAAAGCATCCAGAGAATGTTAAGATGATCAAATAGCCCAGAATATTAGGATTTAATGAACTTACGTAAGTACAATGTATACTACTTGACTACATGGAAAAATAAACGACAACAAAAGAATCTGCTTCCTATTACGCCTAGTGATTTACAAACAAAGCCTAGAAAAACTCCAGACCCAAGATGTGACTATTCTTCAGGGCAGTAAAAAGGAACGCCAAATGCTGAACTTTTGCACCAGAAGTTCAGAGCAAAACAATAATCGTTCCAATAAGCAGAAGTGATTCACATGATAATCCGGCAGTACATCACATACATCTTGACCGGGAAGTCCCGCTGCTGGTGAACTGTCTGCTGACTCGAGTGCGTGCACCTTTAGATCAATGAGTCAGTCTCACAGATACAGCTTTCAGTTATCCTCAACGCATCACTATCTGGAAAATACTTCCTCCCCTGCATTGCTAAAGACACAAATTGGAGATGTGTATTCCTATCTCTTGAAATGCACTAAGCGACGGCCTGCAGCCATATGATATTTCATTCAGGTCTGTAGGTTCTCTAGAACTGAGATTATTGCTGTTCTTCGTAATCATCATGCTTTTGTCATCTGAGCTTTGTGATTCTCTCTCATTCTTCCTGAGATACATTCTCTGAAAGATTTCATCTTATAACAGTATGCCTGGAAGTCTGGAACTGTATGAGCACATTCCGCATGAGAAGAAACATTCAGGCCTGAAAGATAACTCATGGGCTTCTTATCTGTTGTTCCTGATCCTTCTTCCCTTGAACTTCTGCTTGAAATCTTCAGGGCCTAACAAATCCGAAGCACTTGAATTCATCTCTTCAGAGAGCTTTTCTGCTAGTTCAAACCGCCCAGACTTTTTTAGGTTGCTGATTAGTGCCCGATAGACATAAATCGAAGGCTGATGTGACTTTTTCATCTGGTCAAACATTTCAAGGGCATCAGTAATATGACCTGCCCGTCCAAAACCATCAATTAGTGCGCTATATGTTCTCAAATCTGGACTGATGCCTCTCTCAAGCATCTCTCTTGCGAAGCTTTTGCACAGATCTAATTTTCCAAGCCTACGCAGGCAGTTTATTACTGTATTATATGTTACAATGTCAGGGGAATGACCAAGTTCGTCCATTTGCTTCACCTCATGAAGCATTTGATCCACTCGACCAGCTTTTCCTAGCATGTCCAAAACGGTATTGAACGTGACGACATCCAAGCCTCTCTGATCTTTCTTCAACTCTTCAAATATGATCAAACTTTTATCAACGTGTCCGTATTTAGCTGTGGCAAAAATAATGCGATTCACCACTGTAGGATCTCTACCATGTGTGATCTCCAAAATTTCTCTTACAAACTTGAGTATTAGTTCAGAGTCATCCAAATTCTTAAGAGCACTCGCGACATTCGTATAAGAAGTCAAATCAGGAGCAAGTTTGGAAAACAGCAAGTACCTGAATACCTTGGTGAAAAGAGTGAAGTTGTTTGCTTCACCTGTTTGCTGCAGTAACATATTAAACGTGCCCAAGCCTACATGGATCTGCTCATCGTGCAAATGCCGCAGAATCCGAACAGCATCAGGGAGGTTGCCTGATCTGCAGAGTTTCTCAACATAAGCAGTACATGATGAGTCGTCCAAAACATTACTATCTGCGATGGTAGAGCAACCCCGATTAGACGCCTCAATAATCTCATCCTTGTCACCATCTGCTACACTGGACCATTTCTGGCACCGAACAGAACTTGCATGTCTAGCGGGGCCGTCCTCGAGGAGCAAGGCACGCATCAAAAATCTCTGGTGGCAAAATACAGAAGACTTAAGTGATCAACTACAAATTCAGGTGCCAGTTATGCAGTGCAAGAACAAAGGTAAATAAAGAGAACAAGTAAAAAGGTTCAGCACATAAATGCATAATCCTATGATTAGTTTCTAAATTCGAAAAATAGCTTGAACCACTTCTCAGCCAGCAATGATCTCATTCGTGCTCAGTGCTTAGTGCTTAGCCATCACCATGGTGTCAAATTGCCATACTCGCTAAACCTCCGAGCGGAGTCCCGAATTACAAATACACCGATTAAACCCTCGCAGCACGGGCTAAGAATCGTCCATGCTTGAGGCGGCAGCCTGCTAGTCCTAGGCTTATCGAGAACTATAATGGCCACACACAAAACCTCCTAGGTTTAATATCTGATCTGAAGGGCGATAGATTCTTGAATCAGTAGGATGCAGCTACGATTTCGGTAGAGTTGGGCTTTAAAAATCGATCAAATTCGCGCGTACCGGCGGCCGGCGCCAACGAACGCGATATTCTCTAAATGGTAGGCAAAGCGCGAGGGAGAGTTACCGGAGCGGAGAGAACCGCGGCGGAGGAGGCGAGCGACCGCCGGACGAGCAGCAGCGCCGCGGCCGGGGAGAAGCGCCGCATCACCGTTGGCTACCTCGTGCCAGCGCGTGGACGTGGACGCGGGCGCGTGCCGGGGCCATCCGACCGGGGACGTGACGGCAACCGCGCGCGCCGCTTCGGAGGGATTTGGTGGGGGATTTCGGAGGTGGTCTGGGCGCGGCGCCGCACGGCACGGAAGGTGTTCGCGGAAATGCTTCCGAGGGTTAGAGAGGCGGGGCGCCTAGGAGGCGTGAACCGGAAGGGGGAAACTGAGGAAGACGGGAAGCCCACTAGCCCGGATGTCAAGAAAACCACGTTAGCCAGCCAAATTACGGAGTATCGATATTGAGAGAGTAAATTTCTTAAAACTGCTCTCTTTTTTGCCAAACTATATAATGAACCATACCTTTAAAAAATAGTTCCATAAAATTACGTTTCCTTTGGATCACTGTTTCAAAATCTCCGCACATTCTAATATGCGATAGTCATACTCCACCTGTTAATGAGACAATTTCCCTTGTCACAATATTTTAAAACCAGCATCTAATTTCTTCTTGTGTCATTGATGGGTTGGCTATGACCTTTAGTCCTTAAAACTGCGGTTTTCTACAACAATGATATAAAAAAAGTGTGGTTCCGTGAAGCTACCTTTTATTCTCGGTAGTTTGGCAAGAAAAAGTGAAGTTTTGACAATTTTAATCTAACTTAAGAAAATTAAACATTGGGCTCACGCAATTTTAATAACCTCCTGGTGAGTGTATATTTACAAAATTTAGTATAAAAATATGACCACATACACACTGTATAATAAAAACAAATTTGGTACTTTTGAATAGCACACTATTCACTATGTAGGATGTATCGATTTGTTTTTTTTATGCAGGACCATATGATCATATTTTTATATTAAATATTACAAGTGTACATATTATATCATGACGAATAATTTTTATTTTTTATAACTTTTCTCCAAAACATGAAGAGAAGAGAGAATATATAGAGTACAAATTAATTGGGTGGGGGGAGGTAGTCTGCTTTTACACGGTTTCTCCAGTAGCTCGCTAGTTGAACGGATGACAGACGTGTATATCGCAGACCACGTATAGGTGCCACTCAATAATTAATGCCTTACTCTCGTGTAAGAGACAAGTGTGAAGTAACAATATCAAAGCATCACATCCACAATCTCAATGCATCTGTTATCAATATGAACGTAAAAATGAGTATGATTCGATGACCGTGTACAAGTAGTAGATCAAACACACTTATATAAAGTAAATTTATATGAAGATATAAGGTAACACTCTTCTCTTTATTACTTTCTCCGTCCACAAATGTAAGGAGTGTATGGAATTTAAGGTTTAATATTGACCAATGATTAAACTAATAATTTTTTAGATATATGACAGAAAAGTAGTATCATTGGATTCATATTCAAACATATTTTTAAATGATATCACTTTTGTGTTATATAATTAATATTATTGATTTAACTGTTGGTCAAAATTTAATCTTAAATTTTATGCACATCATTCAGATCATATAATGATTGGGCCCACCATCAGTTATCCTAGGAAAATGACAATAATGCCATGTCCAAACGATCTCTCTCTCGAGAAAAAACGATGGCAAGATGCTAGAGGATGGACGGATGACAAAACGCGCGCGGCCTTCGTCTCCGCGGTCTCAAAACGCGGGCGAAGTTCGTTACGAAGCAACGGCCATGGCACACCCGCTGCTCCCTGCCCGTGAAACGGAAGCCATGGAAGAGCGCAGCGCCACCTAGGTTAGGGTAGGACTCCATCCGAGAACGGCAGCGACACGATCAAGCGCCCACCGGCGATGGCGTACCGGAGGAAGCAGGGCATCCAGCGGTCGGCCACCTTCGTCGAGGACAACCGCTGTCTGTCGTCCGGCGACACCTCGTCGCCGGCCATCGCGTCCCCGCGTGCCAACCGGTTCGCCGACGATAGCCGCCGGCCAGAACGCTCACTGGCCGCGCAGGCCCTGCTAGCCTCCGCCGCGTGCGGGGACGTGCCGGCTCTTGCCGAGCGCTTCCCCGCCTCGTCGTCGTCCCCGCGGTCGTCCCCGCGCGACGGCCGGCCGAGTGATCCGGCGGGGCAGGTACGCTCCTTCTCCCACCTCCTCCTCCTCCTCCTCCTCCGTGTTACCTGTCATAAAATGCCGATCCGTCTCAACAAGAATCGCCAGTGCCATTACAAGAAATTGATATGTTTGTGCAAGAATATTTGTGCTGCATCAGTGAATACCATCACTGAACAATCTGATGTCGAACGTTGTAGGATCCGATCACCCTGCTGCATACATCGATGAGCGGCTCGAATGATGAAGCATTGAAGAAAGATGAGGCAAAGCAAGGACTCTGGGGGCTTTTGGCACAGCAAGCTAAAGTGATGCTCGACGAAAATGGCTCCCCAGAGGGCAGAAATCAGCCTCTAGGCACACCAGGAGGCATTCAGGTAATTGAGAACTCTGCAATATCATCATCATCAACGAGAACAACAAGAGAAAATTTTGCGCGCATCAATGAGAAGATCGATAAGTCGGCGGCTCGGCGCGGTGCCATCTTCAGATTTTGTTTGCGAATGCAGCTCATTTATGGAATCCATTTGACAGCTTCATTCTAACATATGCTTAATTTCCTTCCTACGTTGCCCATCTCAGCCATCTCAATCTCGCTGGACTTACGACCGGTTCCGAAAGTCGGAGAGCCCTACGTTCCAAAAAGGATCAGAAGGGGTGAAGCTAGACACTGGAGGCAAGATCAAGAATGCCCTTGAAGTAAGTCCTCAATTTCAGTTTGAAGTACACATATTGTTTCAGAACATCTCAGCATTCAGAGGTTGATATGTGAGTACGTGGCCATGGTTTGCAGGAGGGCCTGACGACAATGGCGGAGAACAGAACGGCGGTGATTGGCAGGAAGCTGCAGATCAGAAGGAAGGCGTGCAGCATGGATATGCGGAACACGAACCTGAACCTGACCAGCCCCGACATGTCGCCGATGCTGACCGATTTCGAGTCCCCCCAGATCAAAGCTTCTCGCGACGTAAGCTGCCTCCTTTTTTGTGCGTCAGAGTTCGCCGCTAGTTTTGATCTGCCACAACATCGATCATTAGCAACGCAAATATTTTCTGATTTCCTCTATTCACGTGATGATATCTATATGTTACGAATTTTCTTATAGAATTGCTGTAAATGCAAGTAGCTTACGGGTCACAGAGAAGGATCAGGGAGAAGAGAAGACTTTTTCTGCCCTACCTTTTTGTGTGTGTGTCGTGTTCAGTTCTTTCGTGTCTGGATGAAATAACAGCTTCCACTGTGGCCTGTGTCCCTCAGGTAGCGAGCGCCATGGCCGCGAAGGTGAAGCTGCTCCAGCGGGAGATGAAGACGTTGAAAGCCGAACTGGCCTTTTCCAAGGAGCGGTGCGCGCAGCTGGAGGAGGAGAACCGGCTGCTCCGGGACGGCAACCACGACGCCGACGAGGACCTGGTACTTAATTATCAACCACTCCCACCCCCGCTGCACGAGACCATTCTGATTCCCTCGTCGCTCTGACTGACACGGTTGCCGCGCTGCGCTGAACCGCATGGTTCGCCAGATACGGCAGCAGCTGGAGACGCTTCTCGCGGAGAAGGCGCGGCTGGCGAACGAGAACACGGTGTACGCCAGGGAGAACCGGTTCCTGAGGGAGATCGTCGAGTTCCACCAGCTCAACGACGTGGACGTTAACCTCAACGAGGACATCGAGGAAGAAGATGAGGAGGAGGAGGACGTCTATCAGGGGAGGCCGTGTGATGATCTCCGGACGCTCTCTTCGCCGCTCTGCCGGGTGCAGGAAGACGCGGAGCACACGCCGGCCACCCCGGGCACCGCCCCCAAGACGCCCTGTCATACCGACGAGGTGCCCACGTCGGGGACGGACCGCGGCGATGCCGTCGACGTCACCGAGTCGCCCATGCGTCGGAGCTCCAAAGATAACGACGTCACCGAGTCGCCCATGCGCCGGAGCTCCAAAGATAATGATGTCACCGGGTCGCCCTTGCGCCGGAGCTCCAAAGATGACGGTGATTCACCGGAGACGTCGAAGCCCATCCGACGGAGCTTCAACGATGATAATTGTTCACCGGAGATGGCAACCGATGATTGACGAACGGCCTTCCGTGTTTGCTGAAACAATGATGTACGCATGTAGAGAATACCTTATGTCCCTGATTTGTTATTTTGTCCAATGTAATGTAATTCACTAATTCCTAGTTCCTCTGATCATGACACTACTATAGAAAGGCTCATCCGGGACGTGTCATCTCAGTCGGGCAAAGTTCAACCGCTTCTGATTTACTCATCACAAGCGGGTTGCCACGGGCACCGTCTCCGATGTTGACGCTGTGTCCCCACGATAGAAACATCCGAGTCGGTTGAGAGATAAACCGCTTCAGATGAGTCATCTGAGGCGGTTTATAAAGGAACCCGACTGTGATGTCTAAACAGATCTCAGTCGGTTGGTATACAGACCGACTGAAATGAGTCATTTGAGACGGTTCGTTGACGAACCGACTCAGATGTAGTATATATCACAGACGGATCTGAGTTGAAGCGCTTGTGATGTTACATCACAGTCGGTTTAAGTGACCCAACCGACTGTGATATATGTCGCCTTCAGAAGCAGGGGAGTCGGGAAGTCTTTTAGGGTTTTCCAATCTGTTCTGTTGGGTGGCGGCTGGTTCGGCTATGGGCGATTTTGAGTCGATTTTGAAGGGAGGGAGAGTGGATAATGAGGAGTAATTACATTGGACATTGAAGAAGGTTAGTACTACTTGCCCCTCTCTCCCTATTTTGCTTTCATTTGGTTGGATGAGATAATTAGGTTTAGTTGTTAAGAGATGATGAAGTGAAAATTAATCATATAGTTAGGATCTATTAGTATGTGGTAGGTTAATAAGTCTCTTGCATATGTATTGTGTAGTAGTATGTGCTAGATGGATCGAAGTTGGATGTATCCCGAGAACCGTGTGACCCAAGAGTATATTTGTCACACCCCGATTTTCCGAAAAACCTGAAAATTAGGACTAACAAATTTTTTTTCGCTAATAATGTCAGTCAAAATACGCCTAACCAAAATTTTAATTCAAATCACGATGTAACTAAATACCAAAACACGAAAACCCTTGCTCCTATCTTTCTCGATCTCCGTTTTGTCGAAACCCTAAATTTCCCGAACTACGTCCGACAACACGGGCACCCTCTTCAACACCTTGTCTCCATACGTGGCTACCCGCTCGTGCGATCTTGCCATGAACACACCTTCAGTATCCTTTATCCTTCTTTTCTAGTCGGTGTAACCTAGACCGACATCTGCTGCTAAGTGCCCACATGGTACTTTTGCGAAATTGAAACGTACATACATCGTGAACTTTTTTCGAATGCCGTGATCTTCTGCCACCTACTTCGCCAAGTCCTGTCTTGAGTATGTGCACATATATACTGCTACCATGTATGCGCACATATGCACAACCCTAACCACTTTATCCGGGACTACATCTGGCAAGACCTGCAACCCCATTGTTACCTTTACCTTCGTGCACGACTAACCTGTCTTGACATGTTCGCCACAAACCCGTCCTTAACAATTTCCTTCTCTTTCTTGTCGGTATACCTGGGGCCGGCATTCGGTACTTTTGTGAAATTGAAACATACGTATATATGTATCAAATCTCCCCCGAATGCCGCGAACTTCTACCATCTATTCCACCATGTCTTAACATGGATATATGCACACATATACCGCCTTTGTACACACGTGTATATTCAAACCCTAAACTTCTTCTTTCCAAGCAAGGGGACGCGATCCTAGCTCGATCCGAAGACCATATTTCTTCCTTGTCTTAATTCTCGCCACTAGGTTTCCCTACTCTTCATTAACAGCATGCGCGCAAATAAAATCTGCCCAAGATACCCTTGCCGCTTTTCGTGCCACTGCTTAAGTGACACGAAACCCTATATTTTGACTTCTTTTCCCCGATAAGCGGACATGACCCTGGGCCTGTTTGGTTGGGCTGTGGCTGTTGACAAAGCTGCTGTTGGCTGGCTGTCTGGAAAAGCTGCTGTGGCTGTGAGAAAGTGAACATATGGCTTTTGGTTGATCCAAATCATCTACAGCATTTTAAAAAATGAGCACTGAAGCTTCAACACATTGCAAAAAGCTGACAGAATGCAGCTTTTTCAAACAGCTAAATTTACACTACAAAACCCACAGCTACCGTTGGCAAAAGCTGCTGAAAAGCTGGCCGTTTGGTTGGGCTGCAGCTTTTTCCAGTGAAAAGCTGCTGAAAAGCCCAACCAAACACCCCCTAACTCTAAGATATTGTACCCTACTCTGACCCGTCTGGTTCCAAACCAGTTTATTATGATCTCATGCATTCTAACTTCAAAAGAAGAATGTGCTAAAACATAGAGCCATTCCTTCAAGCTGTGTCAAAATTGATCTCGGCCAACTTTGAACCTAGCTCCGTTTCTTTTAGTTTTCAACACACCCAATCATTCTCAAAGCTTTAGACAAAAATAACCCTTCTTTGCAATGAGACCATGCCGATTAGGATCAAATATCTTTGCAAGAATTCGAGCAGGATATTGGTTGTCTCTGCTCTGTTTCACCCTCCTATTCACTGTTGATCTCTTTTCTTTTCCTGCTAAGTCTACACTAGGCTACCAACCACTTGGCAGTTGTCTCCCCTCCATGTGGGCCCTCTGCCCCACACGTCAGCTCCTGGATTTCCTCCTCACCCCTTCTTCCTCACTCCTCTATCCTTTTCCCTCTGCTGTACCCTACAGTGCTATTCCTCCCTGAACACGTAGCACTGCCATCAAAAATCGGTGCCTAACTCAGCGTGTTTCCCGCCGTTGCTAGCGTTGCCACGTGCCCCGGCCATGTGCCCTCCTCTGGTCTACAGCATGAGCTCCAGTCCAGCACTAGTCGCATCACCAACTCCCTCCTAGCTACTTCTTGCTGCACCACCCGAGCGATTGATCCTTGGACGAGCTGCCTCCTGCCACTTCCCCTCATCTAAGAGCTTCTCCCAATCTCTCACTCTCTGCTCCTCACTTCTCCATTTCTTCTCCTCTCTCACAAGCTCACCCGAGCTCCTCAAGCTGAGCTCTCAAGCAAACCGAGCTCCTCCCTCCATTAGCTCCTAACGCATCGGCCCGTCTCCCCAACCCAGGAGCAGCAGCAGTTGTGGGGCTCTGGAGCCGCCGCCGTGGCTGACGAGCTCACCATCTTTCTTCCCTTCTCACGCTACTCTTCTTCTTCCCCAATCTCCCCTCAATCTCCCAAGCTCAAGCCGCTGTGCCTGGTCACCTCATCGGATAGCAAGCCACTGCAGGGATCATCCCCTCACTCCTCCAACGGCAGGCACTGTTCCTCGCCTCTGCAGTGCCGCACCACCTCACTCCTGCCTATTTCCCCCACGGTTGCCAAACCAGGCCGCTCCTCTCTTCCTGAGCTAGCAAACCGAGACGCCGGGCGAGCCCTGACCCTCTCCCTGTGCCACCGGCAAGCTCTGTGAGCCGCTGCTACTGACGGGGACCACCCGCCCTGGAACTCATCTCCGATTCGGTGCCACCATAGATCCTCCTGCCTCCCAAGCGCTGCCCTCGCTAACCGAGCTCGCCGGCAAATTCTTCCCGAGCTACCAATTTCTCCTCGCAAGCCCCCTCTTCTCCAGTCGCCGCAACTCAAGAGCCGCTCCTCCGATCTGATCGAGTGCTGGGAGTTCCGCTGCCCCTCGCGTCGACACAACTCGGAGCACCCCGGTGGAGTCCCCCGAACAGCTCGTCTGCGCCCCAAGAACCAGAGCCCCCGTTACACGCTATTCCCGCACTTGTCTCTCCCTCGCACCCCAAGCACCTGAGCTCTCCCCTGCCCATATTTCTCGCCTCAAGCCGAACACCTCACCCGCTCCTTTCCTCCGTGCTCCTTCTCTAGTACTGCTGAGAAGCCAGAGCTTCTCCCCTTCCCCAGACAGCAAGGAGCTAAGCCGAGCAGCTTCTTTTCAAAGCCGGTAAGGACCTCGTCGCAACTATAATTTCTCCCCAAAGATTGGTTCACCCCATCCCTCCTCTGCTCCAGACGAGGCCCCTCGCCCCGGTCGCCCCCAACCAGCTCACTTCGCCACCGGTTGGACTCCTCTCCTTGCGCCGTAGGTCCCCTTGTCTTCGCCGTCCGCCGTGCAGCTATCACTCGCCATCAGCGAGCATTATTCGCGTCGTGGTCCCCTCCGCAGGTGGTATCCGAACAGGCCACAGTGGCCCATGGGCAACCATGGCTCTTGACCAGGTTGCTGAGGGCGCGATCTCCAGATTACGTAAGCCTCACGGCAAAGCGTATTCGAGCTCCATCTCTTCTCAGTTGCGTTTTCCTTCACAGAAAGCGTACTCCTCTATACTTTCCCCTAGAACCGCTTTGTTGCCACCGAAAGCGCCTCTCCCAACTTCCACCTTCGGCATCACTAGGCTATCAACAGCAGGTCCTTTCCCCTCTCTGAATTTCTTCCCCGGGCAAATATTCGGAAAAACCATAACTTCGACCCCATTCTTTTTCCCATCTCCATCAAAAATTAAATTTCATCCAACCATACCATTTTCATAATTTTTGAAATATTTTGAATTAATAATTTATTTATATTTTGAAATTACAGGTAACATATGCCCCTTCCTCGTTGTAGTTCTGAGTCAGTTGATTCTCTTTCCAGGGAACTCCCTAAAATCCACTATAAAACTCTAATACAGGTAGTATTTGTAAAGCCTAAGTAATTCTTTAAAAGCTATGGAACATATGGCTTAGGCATATGTCTCAAAACCTTGTAATATAAAACCCTAAAATCCCCGTAACCATTTAAATGATGTATTCTTGATACTGCCTTACAAATCTTACTTCCTAAAGCGTTCGTCTAAACTTATAAGGGTTAAAAAAATGCCAAGAGCCCTTATTTCATGTGACGGGAATGCCTTCTCCACCTCGTGGAAACCTACTAAACGTCCGAATCCAGAACGTGTGCTTTAAAGTTTCATGATTGTACATTTGGTTCTTATTTGGTTCTCCCTCGCATGGTTGATTTATTCACCGTTCTTTCGACATGTAGATACCGACGTTAGGAGATACCGCGCAAAGGATCCGGACGATTGTCGAATCGGGTTCAAGACCGAGCCCCGGACAATATTGCCAGGCAAGCATTCCCATTTTGATCATGTTGAATCCCATATGTGAGAAACTAGTTACTTTGTTTGCGAAACATGCATGCTATGTGGATATCAACGATATTTTATGTAGACCTAGTTATACCCTATGGATGCGTATGACTTAGGTCTGAATATCCGATTCCTTGTAATCCTAGGTATATTAGTCGATTGTTCTGCGACTGACAAAAGTATTAAGACAATAGGCATTAGCCATGCTTAGACCTGCTGTAGTCAAAAACTAAATTTTTGTTCGAATTACAAGAACCCCTTTGGGACATGGGAAATAAAACCCTCGGATAGCATGTGTTATCCGAGGTGGAATTTGAAGGAAATATTTGTCAAAACCCCAAATAAAACTGGAGATGATTTTGATTCGGGTGAGAATGCAAAGTGTAGCTCAGGGGTGTAGAGTACCTGATGGTGGCATGGTCGTCGAGGACGAAAAAGGAGTCTTGCTCGAATCAATTAAGGACCGAGTCTAAGTGCCGCTAAACCAGTTCCTCACCGTACGTCCACATGTCCTTTATGGGAAGGACTTGGCTTGGTACCCCGGCAAGTACTAGAGTATGGACCCGTGGGAAGTAGGAAGTATGTGACTAGGTGGTTAAAGTCCTAGAGATCCACCATCGTTGGGCATTTGGGTGTTGATGCGACACAAAGATGGGGAGTCCCATTTTTGGTCCGAGACGCAAAAGTTGGGTTACCCACCTAGCGGGTCCAGCTCTGGTATGGAAGCGAGCGAAGGTCTCGTTGTAACAACCCTGCCGATACACCTCGTGAAGTGTGTCCGTTAGTAGTCGGCAACAAGGGGGACTTACATCTTATGGGTAAAGCCGTATAACCTCTGCAGAGTGTTAAAAACTATTTGAATAGCTGTGCCCTCGGTCATGGACATGAACTGGCAAGGCCACACACTGGTTAAACTGAGTTTGATTGTGAAAACATGGGGAAGGGATTAAGGACGTGGGCATGATGTGTCTACAGGGTGCAATTTACGCTACACGGCTGGTAGCAAGGAATTGCAGGAGAAGGAGACTAGCCGTACTATCCGGGATAGTACGGGTTGAGCATTGAGTTAAGTGGGGGCTAGCCGAGCTATCTGGGATAGCAAGGGCTGAGCACTAAGTTGAGGAGGCTAGATGTACTATCCGGGATAGTACGAGCTGAGCAATGAAATGAGGAGGCTAGTCATACTGCCTGGGTAGTATGGACTGAGCTATCACGAGAAATAAAAAGGAGGTAGCCGGGTCTACCTCAAGAGAAGTTTGTTACTTTAATTTGCTCTGTCTTATAAAACTACTTTAGAATCTACTATCCTCGTATTTAAATTGAAAACTTACATTTCCGCATAACAAGCAACATAGGATAGAGCTGTTCCTTTGACATTCACCCCGCATGCTATATTGCCGTATATACATATTCCACCTGTGGGAATAGCTTGCGAGTACATTCAATATACTCACCTGACTTGTTGATTTGGCCAGAAGAAGAAGAGTTCAACTCCGAAGACGATGACCGTGACTATGAGGGCTAGGGCATTTCCCCCAGTCAGTTGCCTATTGGGTAGGTATATTGATGGGCTATCTATCACACTTTTCATTTCCGCAGCTGTTTCGATTCGGCCAATAGGCCTGTTTGTAAGAACTAAAGCCATAATGGCTATTGTGTAATAAAATGATTTGGTATTGTATGACAATGTTATCAAGTTCTGTGTGTACTGGCTACTGATCATGGGACCAGTACAGGAAACACATGGAAGTATCCAGCTTAAAAATCGGGTACGCCACAACATTAATGGTGTAGATGATTTCCCATTAGTAGCACGAGACGATATGTTGGCAAAGGAGCCAAATTTATGTGTTGCTCGTGCTATGATTGTAAGAACGAGAAGATGTTCAAGGACAGAACCCAGATATAAGATCATTTGATTCGTAGGGGTTTTGTAGTGGTTATACACTTTGGACCAATCATGGCGAGGCGCACATAATTTTACCGGGTGGAGATGAGGCGACTAGCAATGAAGATGATGTCGACAGTGAGTCCGATTGCGAGGAGGATGAAGATATGCAGCCGATCGATAATGAATTGGAGGAAATGTTGCGTGACGCAGAAGGAAACGACCTAGAGGGGAGACAATATGAGCAATTCCTGAGCTTGATGGAGGACTCAGAGAAACCTTTGTTTTCTGGTTGACAAGACAAAATACACAAGATTATCAACTGTTCTTGAACTATTCAAATTGAAGGCAAGCAATGGTTAGTCCGACAAAAGTTTCACCTCTCTCCTAGTACTCATGGCAGACTTGCTTCCACAGGGAAACGAGATGCCCACGAGCACATACAAAGCAAAAAAGATTCTTTGTCCTCTAGGTCTGGAAATAAAAAAACTCCATGCTTGTAAGAACGACTGTATCCTCTTCCGTAAAGAGTATGCAAACGTACATATACGTCCAGTATGCAAGACATCCAAATACAAGCAGCTCGGTGTTCAAGGTGATGAATCAGAGGGTGTCGAAGACAGGAAAGGACCGCCGGCTAAGGTAGTGTGGTATCTTCCTATAATTCTGCGTCTGAAGTGTTTGTTTGCAAACAAAAAGCACGCGAAACTTTTGAGATGGCATGTCGATGATCGTAAGAAAGATTTCATGCTAAGACACCCCGCTGATTCAATCCAGTGGAGAAACATCGACACTAGGTATCCAACTTTTAGAGTCGAGACGCGAAATGTAAGGTTCAGGTTGAGTACGGACGGAATGAATCCCTTCGATAGCATGGCCTGTCTACATAGCACCTAGCTGGTGGCTATGTGCGTGTACAACCTCCCTCCTTGGCTTTGTATGAAGCGAAAGTACATCATGATGACCATGCTAATTCAAGGCCCGAAGCAACCTGGAAATGATATTGATGTATACCTAGCACTCTTGATGGAAGATCTTCAGACTCTATGGAACGAAGGGGTTGACGATATATAGGATGCCGACAAAAGGGAACATTTTACCTTACGCGGCCTCCTGTTCTGCACCATAAATGACTATCTTGCCTATGGTAACCTATCTGGTCAAACCGCTCATGGACCTAACGCTTGCGGTCAATGCTTGGATAATACAGCAAGTGTGTACCTCAAACATTCACACAAGACATTGTACATGCGGCACCGTAGGTATTTGTGGAGGAATCATCCATACCGAAATCTCAAAAAGGAGTTTGATGGCACAATAGAGGAGGGTATGGCTCCAAAGCCTTACTCAGGAAAGGAGGTCTACGATATGGTGAAGGACGTTGACGTAGTTCTCGGTAAAGGAATCCCATTGAGAAAGGGCATATGGAAAAAGAAGTTGATTTTTTAGAAATTACCTTACTGGGAATACCTCGAAGTTCGCCACTGCATTGACGTCATGCATGTAGAGAAGAATGTATGCGATAGCTTGCTTGGTCTGTTATTGAACATCCCTGATAAAACAAAGGACAGTGTGAACGCAAGGCTTGACATGGTCGATATGGGCATCAGACTTGATTTAACACCCCAGAAATCTGAAAAAGGTCGAACATTCCTTCCACCTGCAAGTTACACCTTGTCAAAGGCTGAGAGAACCAAACATTGCAAGTGCTTGCATGGTATCAAAGTTCCATTTGGTTACTCCGCCAACATAAAGAAACTTGTGTCGATGAAAGATTTGAAATTGCTTGGAATGAAGTCTCATGATTATCATGTTCTGATTACACAAATGCTCCCTGTTGCTATTCGAGGCATTTTGCTCACAAAGGTTAGAGAGACAATCATAATGTTATGCCAGTTCTTTCAGGCAATAACCCAAAAGGTCATCGACCCCCTTCGGCTAGATGCTTTGCAACAACGATTGGTGGTAACTCTATGTCATCTTGAGATGTATTTTCCGCCGACTTTTTTTGATATCATGCCGCGTCTCATGGTTCATCTTGTCAGAGAGATTAAGATGTGTGGCCCTGTCTTTCTTCGGAGCATGTACCCGTTTGAAAGATATATGAGAATTTTGAAGTCCTACGTGCGTAATCGATCCCGCCCAGAGGGGAGCATTGTTGAAGGCTATGCAACCGAAGAGGTCATTGAGTTTTGTTTGGACTACATGTCGAATGTGAAACCCATTGGCGTACCTGAATCACATGGAATCGGTACTCTCAGAGCAAAACGAACCAATCCCAATCCGGATGCACTTGCGAAAGCCCACTTTCTTGTGTTGCAACACATGGATGTGGTATCTCCCTACATCATCGAGCACTTTGAGTTGGTACGGAAATAGAATCCAAATAAATCTCAAAGATGGATCACTATACAACATAACTCGAGGGTCAATCAATGGCTACACGACCGAATCACCGATAGCTCATCCATCAATGATATGCTTACTTGGTTGTCAAGAAAACCATCATACCAAGTCATGACTTATCAAGGGTACCAAATAAATGGGTATACATTTTACACGAAGGCTCAAGATGCGAAAAGCTCATATCAGAATAGTGGTGTCCGTATAGATGCTGTAGATGGTGTCTCCCATGAGGCACGGCCATACTATGGGTTCGTACAAGAGATATGGGGGCTCGACTACGTGAAGTTCAAGATCCCCGTATTTCGGTGCCGTTGGGTGCATCTTTCACATGTGAAGGTTGATAATTATGGCGTGACTACCGTGGACCTTGGTTGTGTTGCTTATGCAAGTGAACCATTTGTACTTGCAAAACATGTTCACCAAGTCTTCTACATAGTCGATCCATCTAATAAGAAGCGTCATGTCATAAGGAATGGAAAAAGGAGTATCGTCAGTGTCGATGAAGTGGTCGATGAGGATGACTACAACAGATTTGGCGATATCCCTAATTCGGACGAAGTGACGTGCGAAGAAACACAAAGTCATGACGATGAGACCTACATCCGCAATGATCATCATGAAGGTCTTATTTTCAAAAGAAAAAGGCAAGTGCATGATTAATGATGTGGGTGCAGGTTCAAATGGTTATGTATGCTTGCATTGTGTTGAAATGAGCACTTGAACTTTGATTGCATTTCAATTTTCGTATTCTATATCGGAATGAATGTGATCCTTGTGTAATGTGAATGCTCTCTATGTGTTGTGTGATTTATGATCTTTGTGAAAACTTTAGTTCGAATGATGAATGATATTTAAACTGTCGTTTCAATCATATGAAAACTGATGTTTTTCCCTAAAAAAGGGATGTTTATGTCTGGCTAAAGGATTCATCAGAGGTGGTTGTTCCTCAGAACCGACTCTGATGATGGACTCATTAGAGGTGGTTGTTCCACAGAACCGACTCTGATGATGTCGCTTTAAATATCGCAGACTTAGGGTTTTTCCCCCCAGTTCTGACCGCAGCCCCTTCGCCTCCCCGACGCCGCTGCGCCGCTCGTCGATCCGAATCGCCTCTAATGATGGACTCATCAGAGGCGGTGTTCCTCAGAACCGACTCTGATGATGGGCTCATCAGAGGCGGTTGTTCCGCAGAACCGACTCTAATGATGTCGCTTTAAATATCGCAGATTTAGGGTTTTTTCCCCCCAGTTCTGACCACAGCCCCTTCGCCTCCCCGACGCCGCTGCGCCGCTCGTCGATCCGCCGCCCGTCCCACGCCACCCCCATCCTCCCCGACGCCGCCACCCCGGCCCCGACCTCACTGCCCCGGCACCCCGCCACCGCCCAGGCCACCCCATCGCCGCCAAGACCTCCTCGGCCCCAACGCCACCCCGCCGTCGCCGCGGCCACCCCGACGCCGCCCCAACGCGTCCCCGGCCACCCCGTCGCCGCCCCGACCTCCCCAGTAACCTAGGACATATCTCCATATCTAGTTTTTGTTGCTCATTGTGTGTTTATGCCTCGTGTGGCTAGTTAAGGACACCGAATCATGCTTTTTTTGTCCATCCTATATGTCACTTTTGTTTCTTTAGAAGACGAATAGAGTTTGCAAAAACTCAAAAGTAGCGGTAAACAGAACACCTTTCTTTGTTAATGAAAGGCACCTAATGCCAACAAGCAATAGATCATCTAAGCATTACTGTTGGAGATAAACCTCATTATTATACTACACTTATAATTATTTCAAACTGAGCTCAGCTGCTGCTCAGGTTTACCCTGTTATCATGATCATTCCAGCAAGCAACATAACCAAATGATAGATCCTAAGTTCTTAAAAACTATGTAAGTAGGCGCCATAGATATGCCATTTAGGACCAGCAAGTATGCTGCAATCAGAGACCTGCCAAAGTCAAGACAGAATCAATGAGTTAATCTCTGTGCTTAGAAGTGTATTTGTTATTTCCTTAGAAAATAATATGAACTTCTTAAATACACAATTACAGAACAAAAAATGTTTTGAGGATGTAATTCTATTTTTGAACTACAGAAAAGAAAGCTGCATGTAAAATTCTCTAAGTGCCATCATGAATTTGCATGAATAATTATAACATCAAGTTTGCAGCTTTGCAGATGCAAACAGACTAAAACTGCTAGTTCTCAGCTATGATTCACCTTGCAAGAACCTGAAATTCAAATACCTAAAGCTCAATGGTCAAACATGTCATACAAGTAGTCAGGAAGCAGCAAACTGAAGTACAGAACTTGCTAACCGTACTTTTTATGAACTCAGGGTTCTCTTCTGTTCTAGCAAATATGCCAAAGAATGCAAATGCTGCACGTCTTGCAATATCCCATGCTGTCCATTCCTTTATTAATCTGTATATTTGTACATTAACAGCACCAGGTGGATGAGCCTACACAAAAATAAAATCCATAATTATGGTGCAATTGCCCCAAATTTAGCGAATGGAACACAAAATTCCATGACATGAAGGAACATATAGTATATGAAAACAAACTTCTGAGATTATTTACACATCATAGGAAATATTTGATTACTTTTAGCCTTTTAGGTATTACCAACTTGGAAAAAAAATATGTTCATCTGTTGCAGCCTATGTTCTATCTTCAGCTATTATAGAATTGTGAATTGTACTCAGTTAGTACTGTTGATTCAGTATATGATCTCTAATACAAAACAAATTTGCTTAAGTTAGTGTTTTTGATAGATGAACAGCACAAAACAAAAGAAAAAAGAATAAGTAGGCAGTACTGTAAACGCAATCAATGGTTGATTCCAAATCAATGGAAGTAATTTTATTTATTGTTTATTTCTCCCACCTCGCACACTATTTTTACATCTACTTGATTATAAGCTTCTAGTTTGAACATATACTAATGGTTATATAATTTGTTTTTTTTTCTATGGTGGAATTTTTTATACTTTTGGGTTTGTACCTCGAATTAGGGTTTAATTTCAGTTTATATTAATAATCTTCGTAATGAATTACAAGATGTCGGACGCACAATCTTCTTCAAACTCGTCGTCCTCTACATCGCCGCCGCCTGCTTCTTCGCCTGCCCATTCTTCGCCCAAAAAGCTCAAGAAGATCAGGAAGCCTAGAACCATTTCGCAAAGACCCACGCGACGCATGGTAATCACTGAAATATCAACGCGATATGGGGCCCCGAAGAAGCCGGAGAAAGTGGCTGCCAAATTCCGATCATTTTGCGGGATTCTCAAGCGTGAGAAGGTGGACATCCGTATAGATAACTGGAAGCTAGTCACCGTTGAGATGCAAAATCAATTGATGGCGGAGATAAAGGAGTGGTTTCAGTTCCCTCCAGAATTTGAAAAAAGCATCGAACAAGCCGCGTTCACGAAAATCTCGAAGGCGTGGAGGAGATTTAAAAGCAAGCTCACAACTAAATTCATAAGGAAGGGACAGAGTCCGTTCAATCAATACGGCTTCTTGGATCCAGAAGTCACACAACGCATGGTATAAGTCACTCACTTTAGTCCTTACGAATGTAAAGAGTAGAATTAGTACAACTCATAGTTCTTGAGTCGGAATTTCTTCTTGTAGGTGGAAATGAGTTCTCAGCCCTCCCAAGGTGATGTGGTTGTGTCATCACGGACACACGACATCCTCACCACTGCACTGGGAAACCCTGAGCACCCTGGTCGCACACGAGGCATAGGAAGTGCTATTCCATGGCGCTAGGGATTCCCCGGGACTGAGGAGGAATACGAGCGCAGGAGGAGGGCTAGGAGGAGCCAGACGCAGTCTCAAACAACACAGATAGACCACGCTGCCATGGAAGAGTGCATAAGAGCAGAGGTATCGAGGCAGGTGGATCGTATCAAGGAAGAATTGAGGGCACAGTTCGCCCTTGCTGCTGCAGCTGCGAGCCCCGGCAACCGTCGAAGTAGCTGCACATCCGGTGGTCTGGTTGGAGATGAAGGAGGCAGCCAAGGATTACCGGTTGATCGTATCACGGTAACAGCAATAAACCTATTTGTTGTCGCTTGTTCAATTATACTATGAACATGTCTTAGGAAATCTTCACGCTATTTTCTAGGAGCCAACTCGATGCAAGCTCATGGCCAGAGTGATGGGTGACAATCTCCTTGATGCTGCTTTTGGGGTGGCACATCCTTTGGAACCGAGGAGTATGGTGCGTTGTGTGCCCCTTCGCCCTAACTTCGTGAAGGTTATGGTGGACTTTGCTGTTGATGGTTTTAAGCTCCTACTGGTGCCCGTGCCCATACCTAACGAGATCACCATCCTGCAAGAGTCTGTCGGCACCTCGATCCAATGGCCGAATAAGGACGTCGTCCTATTGGACCAGCCTTCATCGCAGTCGGCATCACAGGCGTGCGAGAAGAATCCAACCCCCATGGAGCTTATAGCGGAGACGGTGCATGAGAACATCCATGACGTCGTCGAGTCAGTTGTACCGCCGCCAGAGGAGCATGGCACTGTGGCAACAACTCACCAAGAAATGGCAATTGCAAAGCCTTCCAAAAAAAGGACAGAAAAGGTCAGAAGAGAAGCAGGATCAGCAAGAGCACGAGCATCAAGAGCACGAAGAGTGCGAAGAGCGTCATGAGTGTCAGTCCACCATCTCCTGAGAAGATGTGGCTGGCTCTCAAATTCGTTAACGGAGAGCCAATGGTGACGGAATATGAGTTCAAATCCTTGTCAACAGCATGTCAGACATTGCACCAGTGGTACATGGAACAGAGCAACATTCTTCGAGGAGTCACTCAAAGCAGGCCACAAAGCTTCAAGGTAAAGTTTCGAGAGGAGCACTTGTGGCACCAAGACCTCGATGGGATGTTCTTTGTGTACTTCGAGGACTTGTTTGATCTGCTAAGACTCGACGCCCTCGATCAATCCCTCTTGAGATGCTGGACATTGTAAGTCTGCTCACTCGGATCATAATTGTAATATCTACATATGCATGTTATGCTAGTTATAATATCGTCCTACAATTTCTGTAGATACATGTATAACGAGACCAAGACGCTCAAGGAACCGGTTGGTTTCCTTGACCCATGCAAGATCACGGACCAAGCCATTAGGGACAATGAAGAATTCGTGCTGCAGTATGTTACAAAGGCGTTGTTGGCTCAAAAGGATAAGGAATACTTCATGTTTCCATACAAACCTGGGTATGTCTTCCGCTATTTGGTTATTTTCAAACTAGATCAACATTTTGTAGTACCCATGACAACACATCTATATATGCAGCTTCCATTGGGTTTTGATAGTCCTCATACCAAGAAGTAACAAGGTGATATACCTTGATTCTTCGATAAATCCTACGCACGACTTCAAGCCCATTAGGCAAATACTTGACAAGGCATTCTTGGAATTCCATGCTCGGGGAGGAAAGGACAAAGGATCTAAGTTATCGCACAAATTTAACTTTCCGGTAATATATATGTTATTATATCACATCTCCACTAAGTACCGTTTCAATGTGTATAACAATACATTCCTTTCTAATTGCAGTGCAGACAACAAGTTAAAGGAACTAACACTTGTGGGTTCTACGTTTGCCTCCACATGGAGAAGGTGATGAGTTTCATCACCAGAAAACAAGATATCAAGGTTCATTATTTTTCAATATATATTCATATATGTATTTGCATATCAGATAATTTCTCCTCTCCGTCGTTTGCGAAAGATTTGGAAGGTAGAAGATGAGGGACGCCCACTTGATGAAGCCTTGCTAGCGCGGGATTTTTGCGTTCTTCATCAACACACAGGTCCTAAACCCTGAAAGCGATTTCTATGGTGGAGGTGTAGCGGAGTAGCTTTGTTTGTTTCAAAACTTGCGATTATTTCAGAACTTTGTAGTCATGTGATTATTGGTTGTGAATTGTGATGTGATTATTCATGCAGTTGCTTTATTGTGATGTGATTATTAGCTGTCAGTTGTTCTATTCTATGAATCTGTCGTTATATATGTGCATCTGTCATTTTTCAGAGGGCATGGCTAGCGAAACCTGAGGCTAGCCCAGAATGCAGGGAAATCATGCCCTCTGGATATAGACATCAGAGGCGGGTGGAAGACAAAAGCCGACTGTGATACCCTTAAACGTACAGTCTAGGGTACAATATCACAGGCGGTTCGAACTAGGCGCCCGTCTGTGATGACTCAGGCGGTTGGAGAAAGTCACCCAGTCGGGTTTTTAGCAACCGACTGTGAACTTAGGGGTCATCAGAGACCATCTCGCACAGTCGGTTGGGCGAACCGCCTCCAATGATCATTTTCACCCGCCTCTAAAGGCATGTTTCGTAGTAGTGTGGAGAGAATAAATCAACTCTTTATTGTCACATCCAATGTCCATTAGCAAGTTTTGCCTGAAGGTTGTAATGGTGTCTTTTGATATAACTCCTCCTAACAATGTTGCTCGCATGCTAGGAATTAAACTGGCTTCAATTGGTGGATGCTGATAGCCTGCTACTCAGAAGCAGATATACTGGGGAGTTGCTAAGATCATGTTGGGCTGGGCCAAAGATGATCCAACATCCAAATCAGGTTATTTACTTGTGAGAACGCTGGCTTTGACACTAGTCAGCACTACAGAACCAAGGTAGGGAGCAAATGATATAAGGGAGTTCGAAGATTGAAGCAGTTGCCACTGAATTCTTCACCCTAACAAAAAGATGGAACATACAAATGCAGATTACAAAAATGACAATGAAAGATCAAGGTTTATCGACTAGAGGGGGGGTGAATAGGAGATTATCAAATTTTACTCAAATTAGTTAATTAGCATGCAAGGGTGAAGCAGATTTGGAATGAAACAATAAATAGCAAACTAAACTAGCTCAAATTGAAGAACAACAAGCAAATAGAAAGCTAGGAGGAGAACACAAGGTTTAACCCGAAGTTCAAGTTGTTGGCAACAACTCTACGTCTTCGTTTGGAGAGGTTGAGTACTTAGCTCCGAAGACACACAGTCTTCACCTTCTTCTCCTTGAGCTTAGTCCACTTAGGACTTGCTCAATCACTCTTGGTGGATCCTGAGGTGATCCCCGAAGCTTCACAAACTGTTGAAGGCGAATCCACAAATTGGAGCTCTTCAATGACGCCTAGCTGGCTAGGAGATGCCAAATCTCCAAGAGTAACAAGTTTGAACTCTAGGCTGAAGAAGCTCTTGCTTGGATGCTCAAACAGATCTCAGATCTCTCAAGGTTTTCCTCACTCAAAGTAGATCTCAATGAGTCAAGAGGAAAGGGGAACACAGTTGGAGAGAGTTTCTTTTTGCGCTAAGTGTCCTCCCGAGCCCGCAGGGGGTCGGGGGCTATTTATAGCCACTGCTCAGAAAAGAGTCGTTGGGCATAAAGATTCCTCTTCGGCACAACCGGAATCCAAAACCGGAAGCACCGGGTTTCAAGCCAACGGTCTGATCTGAGGAACTCAGATGCACAGTGAAAATCTTCAACACAAAGTCAGTAGTTCCGAAAGGAACACGGTCACACCAGGATTGAAGAATATACTCCGCAGAGTTACTTCCAGAAGCAAATCCCGGTAGTGCCGACTTTGAAGACGGTTGAACCGAGTTCTGAAGAGATGACAAGTTCTTCTTCCACAGAGAAGAAACTCGGTCAAACCGGAAACCAACTCGGTAGCATTGGTTGTCAAATAGACCTAAGTCCAGAATAGATTCTCGGCATCACCGGAAACAAAACCGGTATGACCGAAGACATCACACAATTGGGACTTAGTCTAGGGCAACTGAAGAACTAAGTCCAGAATAGATTCTCGGTACAACCGGACGCAAAACCGGTGTGACCGAAGACATCACATATTTGGGACTTAGTCTAGAACAACTAAGTCTAGAAGGAATTCTCGGTGCAGCCGGAAACGAAACCGGTAGAACCAAAGACAAAACGAACATGACTTAGTCTAGAATATCAGAAGCATATCCCGGAAGCACCGGTCTTCAAAAGCGGACATACCGGTTTTTGAAATATGAAACTAGGGCAAACCCTAAGCGGCAGGGTTCCCTAACTCTCTGACACAGAGGCCATTCTCGGCAGAACCGGATTGAAGACTGGTCATGCCGCAATTGAAGCTCTTCGAGGCTTGAGACGACTAAGTCTTCAAACCTCGCAACAGAAGCCAATCTCAGTACAACCGATTCTTCAAACCGGTATTACCGAGAATCACAGTCTGTGTCTCAGAAAGAAATTTCAAAGAAGACTTCTGAGATTTGATTGAACACACATGAAGGTTCTTCTTCTAACTTAGATATCTCACCCCTCTTAATAGGCGGCTTGCCCTATAGACTCAAATGATCCTTTGATCATATCAAAGACTAGAAAAATACCACTAATCTTCTAAGTCCAAGCCTTCCTTCATCTCTAACTTTTTAGGGGTCAACATCCGCTGGTTAAACCAACTACTTGGGGACTATTCACCTGAATACACTTAGTAAGCCATTAGTCTCTTAATCGTTTGTCATTAATAATCAAAACCCATTAGGGGGCACTAGATGCACTTTCAGACAATCCACTGGTACACGGAGGTTCGGGTACTATCTGTGCCTTTAGTTTTGCGCCAAGATTCGCACCAGCTTGTTGTCATTTTTGCTCTAGTTGACCAGTTTGTGCGGTGGTTGCTCTCCTGATCCTCCTTTTACCTGTGCTTTGCCTCAGGAGAATCTTTTTAGCCTCTGCCAATCCCAGACAGATTCCCAAAACGTGCCTGGGCAGCCCTCTTATAATCACATCATTTCCCCTTTCACTTGTTCCCTCGTGTTCTTCTTTGCTTTCTGCTCTTCCCAAACAGTATGCTGGCGAACTACAGCGAGATTCTCCGACAAGGTGCCCTTCCCCATATTAGATGTGGGACCGTGGATCTAGTTCTCCCATGTCGAATCACGATTCAGGCTCGAGATCCATTGGCCAGGACATTCCCTGGTGCGGATCCAGCGGTGCTGCTTTGTGGTTGCTAGAAGCCGATGGCCACGTTGAAATCCAACACTGAGCACAGCACATGCCGTCATTTTCTGAAATTCAAGAAGTTGTAGGTGATTTTCATGGTTACTATATAGCTTTGTTTGAGTATACACTACTACAGAACAGGTCTTTTAAGACCCCTAATCGCACACGTTTTGGCCTAACCCGTCATCAATGTGAACATCGCACAATGTCACTATTTCAGACTCGTGTGTGATGTGCCACGGTAAATTGGCACGTGTGCGATGTGAGGTACATCGCACGTGATTTTTTCTAAAAAACCGTGTGCCTCACATTGCACACGGTTGTTTCCTAGGAACCGTGTGCGATGTGAGTGCCTGTGCGCCTCACATCGCACTCACATCGCACACGGTTCCTAGGAAACAACCGTGTGCGATGTGAAAATTCGTAACCTTTTC
Organism: Stipa capillata; assembly: GCA_019208055.1. Taxonomy (NCBI): domain Eukaryota; kingdom Viridiplantae; phylum Streptophyta; class Magnoliopsida; order Poales; family Poaceae; genus Stipa; species Stipa capillata. The sequence continues at coordinate 189,657 of JAGXJF010004324.1, forward strand.
ATATTAAGTCGGATGGAGACAATATCTATATGGAAATTGTAGCTCTCGATGAGATCTACAACTTTGCAGTTCACAAGTTTCTCATTTGGAGCCATCTAGATGTCCAAATATTAGCTGGACGGAGGCACATCGCACACGGTTGTTAGGAAACATCTGTGTGCGATGTCGTTTTCGGAAATTCATAGCTTTTTCATGTAGAGTCGGATGGAGACAATGTCTATATAAAAATTGTAGCTCTCGATGAGATCTACAACTTTTCTGTTGACAAGTTTCTCGTTTGGAGCCATCTATATGTCCAAATATTAGCCAAAAGGAGGCACATCGCACAGCACATCGCACACGGTTGTTAGGCACCAACCGTGTGCGATGTGGAAATTCGTAACTTTTCATATTAAGTCAGATGGAGATAATGTCTATATAAAAATTGCAGCTCTCGATGAGATCAACAACTTTGCAGTTGACAAGTTTCTCGTTTGGAGCAATCTAGATATCCAAATATTTACCGGAAGGAGGCATATCGCACAGCACACCGCACACAACAACCGTGTGCGATGTTTCATTTTTGGAAATTTGTAACTTTTTCATATGAAGTTGGATGGCGACAATGTCTATATAAAAATTGTAGCTCTCGACGAGATCTACAACTTTGCAGTTGACAAGTTTCTTGTTTGGAGTCATCTAGATGTCCAAATATTAGCCGAAATATTCAGGTTGAAAGGGTTAAAAGGAATAAATATCCTACCTAGTCATAAGACTGTGTTCAAGTGAGATGGTTAGGTGGGCTCGCGTGAGAGCAAGAGGTCATGGAGGTTATGGGTTTGAGTCTCCAAAACTGCACGCGCGCGTATTTCGTGCGAAGAATCGTGTGACTTGTGACTTGTGATGGCGTGTGCACGGTTGTAAAGGGTGAGTTCTACGTGTCTAACAATATTTTTTTGACTTTTTTCCCAACCTAAATAACCCATCTGTATAGAGCACATCACACACGGGCCAAACTGAAAAATCGTATACGATGAGCTTTTTTAACTGTGTGCGATGACCTTTTCTATGGTAGTGATAGCTTCCACATGGTCATGTGTACTATGGATTGTCATTTTTGTGAATTTTTTTGGGCTGCCATAAGTAGATCTGGGAGGACCTCCTGAAGCAATTCGTTGAAAAAATGGTGGTATACCGCACCATGAAGGATGCACTTCAAGAGTCTTTGGAGGCGGCAAACAATCTGATTGACGAGAAGGAAAAACAAGTGTGACGTTTGCAGGAGGAACTTTAATCCATATCTTCAGTGCTGGATGCTTCAGAGGATGCACGCAATAGCTTGGATGCTTTAGACGTTTGTCAGTGAGTTAAAATTTAGTTCAAAAACCCAATTTGCCATTTTTGAGCTAGAATAGCTGAAAATGTCTTATGCATCAGGTTTTGGATCATGCATAACATACCAAGGTATGTCGAGGTGTTAGGTGATGATATAGAGAATATGATATGTGGGCTCCAACCATTCAGCTATGACCTATTCGACGTGGCAGCATGCCCCTTAATGATAGCTTGATAATAATACGTACGGTAAGGACTTTCTCAGAAGATGGCGTCACATGCTGGAATTAGATTTTGCGGTATGCACCATAACCCTTATATTTGTTCCATGGTTCATTACCTACTCAATTTTTCTATCACCACAAAAATATCTTGTGTCTTACATACACCATATTGGAATCAGATGTTGGTGCTAGCAGGTGAGCAAACAGCTAACAACATATCAATCAGACATCAAGTTGTCGGCTCTTTGGTCACCGATGGAATTGAGCTTTGTCGAATGGTATGTTAGTATCTTCATTGGGTATGGAATATAAGACTCAATAAGCCAATTACATTTGCTTCTATTATGACATATAGATCATAGTACTGGTGCTAGTTAGACAAACTTGGTATTGCTATTTTTGGGACATGAAGTTGAAGTGTGTTCATGTCTTTGACCCGCTTTTCAACAAGGAAGATGCTTCAACCTGTGAAGAAATACATAACCCAAATGTTAAGAAGCTTCAAGCTGGTTTGGACTGCTGTGTGGAAGAGTTTTTCGAAGGGTGGTGTCCCGGTTGGGATGATTGGAATACTAATTATGTTTAGCCAATGACCTCAAATGCCAGCATGTGAGTAACTACAAACTCAAATATGTTTCCCAAAGTTATGTAATTTTTCCAAATATATATATTTACTTGAACGGTGATGATTTTGTAGATCTGACTCTAGTATAATGGTTCTAATTGCTGCACGTGACTTCGATGGGACCAATTTTGCAAATGTACCAAGATAGGTAATGTAGCTATAAGAATATATTTGAACAGTATATAACTGTATACAGATTTGATTGTCATTCCCTGCATGTAGTAACTGTACAATTTTCTAGCACGGAGGAGTAAGCAAATTCAAGCACTTGATACTGCATGAGGTGCTCTCTATCATGAACAACGATGCAAAGCCACCGGAAACTTCATCCGGTTGACAGATGACTAGTCATTCTTTCCATTTTGCTCATAGTGCTTTTGGAAATTTCAAAGGCCCTACCAAATGCATGTCTTATAAAAATATTGTAACACAACTGAAACGACAGGATCATGTCGTACTAGGTACTAGCTGTCAAGCTACAACTCATTTGTGCACAACTTCTAAGCAGTAAAACCAATTTAGATGGTCGTGTTGGTGACCAAAAAGATGCAACAAAACATATGTAGCAGTTAAACCAATTTGGTGGCAAAGCAGTAATTTAGCATAAATAGGGACTCGTCTTGTGGAACTAACAAAAACAACCATCATAATAACTAGGAAATAGGAAACATAGAATAACTAGCAGCTTCTCTCTCGAAACGAACACGATTACGAACGCAAAATAAAGCATAAATATGGCACCTTCCATCACTTGCAATATAGCCAGGTTCATTCCTCCTAACAGAAAGTCACATGTCAATGTGGATCTTCACACTTTCAGAACATTATGATGGATGGCACCTCACCATCATTGCCACACATCCTTATGAGCTGGTATAGCATGTCTGCTTTGATCTCGCCAATCTCAATCTGTTAAACAATTATATCAACTGACACATCCGACTTATTTAAATCAGGGAGTACAGTGCCCTAGGTTCTTGCATCTGTTATTTGCTTCTGTAGGTTCAAACCTTTATACCAATGAGCATAATGCACCGAGTACACCCCCCGAGTTAGGCCCGATGAGAAAGTGCATGGGAAATTTCAGGCAAACTATTCAATTATAGTCCCCATGTATATATCGAAAGAGATGGATGCAACTGAACTTATTGTCTGCATCTGCCACTAATGTCAACTTGAGCAGATACTGAACCATTCTCCATTAGGCAAGCCCCAACCATCGAAAAATGTGTGGGTGTGCTCCACTAGTACATTAGTCAAGGTCTTCATCGGCCAGGCATGCAAGGTTTCAACCCTCTCTTCGGTCGTGTTCATCATCATCAAATGAAGCACAAGAAAATCTGCAGCAGATAAGTCCCATATGTAACAGCTCCACTTCCCTTGGAACAAGACCGGAGCAATTACCTAACACATAAAGGAGTATTAATGATAACAGAACGGAAACCTATGAAGGTCTAGTAAAAACAATGTAATTGTTCTCACCAGGCGCGGCAGTGTTAAAAAATCATAGTTCAGGTGGTCACCAGTGAACAAATCTCTAATCTCTTTCAATGCCAAGTAATCAACTCCATTGAAGACCAAGGACTACTTAGACATTGAGTTAGAAGGTGTCTTACTACTGATTTATGAACAACTACGTAGAGTTTAAATGGTACTTACTGCAAAGGTGGCTGGTAGATAACACCTCTAGCGCTCTCGGTTTGAACCATACATCCTATCATGAAGTTCCATGTACAACCTCATCAAAGCATCAACCAGCTCCACACTGAAAATTCCACCCCGCTTGAATTGTGGTAGCAGGCTATGTCCATCAAACTGGATTTTACAAGGAACATTGTGCTCGAACCAGATCATGTGGTCAAGTTGTACCATCAATTTATGATTGGCTATAGTGATGAGCATGTATTAATGCATATATGATGCCCTAATGGCTCTAGGCAATGACAACTGTTATATACTTGTGACTGGTTGTATGATGTTACTGTAACAGAGTGAAACATTCTGTAGCACATTGGCATGAAAAAACTAGTTTTGAAAGTAATATTACTTGTGGAACTCTATACCAAGGACAGATTCCATACACTTATCAAAAGCCACGCTTCTCTTCCTGTCAAGCATGTAATGATGGTGCCTAGTCGAAAAAGGTGAATAAGGATAATTGGAGTGCTCATTAACTACTTTTGGAACAATGATCAAATAGCCTCATAGATGTATGAAACTATTGCAAGTTGGCCAGCGTTCCCAACATCTTTCGGCATTTGGCATCTTGGCTTGGAAGAATCGGCAACTCGTCCACTATCAGGTTGCCCCAATAGTCATCTCCAACTAGATAGGACATGGAAGACGAATTAATAGACATGCATAATGCTTGCATGGTACACTGCATAATAAGTTATTTTACTACCTTGTTGGACATCTTGTATCGTTGCTATGTTGCTTCGGTCAGCACTCGCAAATTTTTTTGCAGTTATTGAATATTGGTATGCTACGATTGCTAGCTCATCCACATGGATGCCAGTGCTGACGACATCTATAAGACTATCCAATCAATTTTATTCCAGAAAACAGAGATCATGGTTCCAAGATGCATGGCTCAAATAATGATTATTATTATTTTTACCTTGACGACCCTGTTGGCCTAAGGGTGGAAACGAGCCGAACCGAGCCGGCTCGCGAAAACTCAAGCTGAGCCCGACTCGGCTCGGCATTCACAACGAGCTAAAAACTAGGCTCGGCTCGGGCTCGCGGCTGGCTCGAGCCGGCTTGACACAGCTGGCGAGCCAGCCTAGTTAGCAACTAGCGCCACAGGTCCGCACTGCCATTGCCCTCATCGAGTCATCCATCCGCCCTCGCATAGTGAGGTCTCCGCCCCGATCGCCGCCGCCGCTCTTCCACGGCCACACCGCCGCGGCGCTCCTCCCCGGCCATGTCGTTCCTGCGGTCCTGCCTAAATCGCGCCGCCACCGCTTCTCCTCGGGCCGCGCCGCCGCCGCTTCTCCTCAGGTGTGTTCGTCTCGAGCTCCTGTCGCTGATGCTGTTCGTTTCCACATCCCCAGGCGGCACCGTCAGATCCGCGCTTGTTGCCGAGCGCGATGGATTTCTCTGGGCGATCGGACTCGGAGCTTGTCGGTGCTACTAGATCTGGGGTGCGGACGCTGCTGTGAATTCACGACCGACGCGGGATCTCCTCTTCATTTTTGGTTGTTAGGGATGTGTCCGCGCCTTTCGTGCCAGATTCCCTCTGCTCTGCTTGTTTGGGTTGTTTGTTTTGAGCTAGCCTTTTGGGGTGCTGGGATTTGTTACTCTGTAATGCTTCATTTCGGAATCGAGATCGAAATGTTAGCTATGGATGATAGCTTGGATATTACGAATGGGCTGTACAGGTCTCCTACCGAAGAGGAGAGAGTTGGGTACGAGAAGCTAGATTCGGGAGGGCACCATGAAGAAAGCATTTGATCGGACGGTCCGGGACTTGTACGTGATTTCCATGCCATCTTATCTTATATCGTGTTCAATTTGAGATTTGTTCATGCTATTGTCATTTGTAGTGGCTGCAGTACAAGCAATACAAGCATTTGTGTCATTGTGTGTACAGTACATAGCTGAGTCATATTTTTATTTTTTTTATGCAACAAGCCTATACGAGCCTACGCACGAGCTTTTTGGTCTGGCTCGTCGAGCTTTACGAGTCGAGGAGGAGGTTCGGGCTCGACTCGTTAAACCCACGAGCCGAGCTGAGCCTCACCGAGCTTGAGTCAAGCTGCGAGTCTCGAGCTGCCTTACTTGTTGCATTGTGGTTATGACGTTCTCGACACTCATATTTGCTTGAGCAACGCTAAAAGCCCTATTCAGACGCCTTCTCATAGTTGTGAAGATGCTTGTGGAGCAGCTGAGTGTAGTTTAGAAGATCGTGTAGTTTCAACATTTGAATGATGTCCATCCGGGGAAACACCAACTGTATGTCATAAAAACCACTTAATTTTTCTACCACCCGTTACAGATGCAGTAAACCTTTCGTCAATATTTATAGCAGCTCCATGAGAGATATGTTGCCAGAGTTCTCACTTAAGGGTCAACACGAGCCGAGCTTAGCTCGGCTCACACATGCTCGTGAAAAACCGAGCCGAGCCAGGCTCGGCTCGTGTCCTGCTACGAGTCTAAATATGGGCTTGACTCAGGCTCGCTGCTGGCTAGAGCCGGCTCGTATTAGCTCCAAAAAACCGCCTCCCTCACCTCGCCCTGAGCCCCCGAGTATTGCCCGTGCTCTGCTTAGCCCCGCCGCCGACTAGGGTTAGGCTTGGCCTCGCTGGACCGCCGCCGCCGCTCCTCCCCCTCCACAATCGGACCGCCGCCGCTGCTCCTTCCCTTGGCTGAACCGCGCCGCTCCTCGCCTTCCTCGGCTGGCCGCCGTGGCTCCTTCCTCGACCGCGCTGGGCCGCTCCTTCCCTGGCCGCTCGGCCTCACCGGACCACCGTCGCTGCCTCCGCTCCTCCTCAGCTGCGCCGCCACCACTACTTCGCCGGACCGCCACCGCTGCCACTGAAGCCCCACCCGGAGCAGCCGACCAGGTCCTCCTCCTCCCCTGCTATCTCTCTTCCTCCCTTCCTAATGAGCAAGTTCACAAGAATTTTTATTCCTAACAAGAACTAATGTATGCAAATCACAAAGGGCTCCAGCCCTGTGCAATGAAGCTTCACAACCGGGAAGTAGACTCTTCGATGTATAAAAATTGCAACCGAACAAATTCATGTATTGTATCCCATGCAGCAATTGACCTGCAGAGATATTATACCAAGACGCCAAATTCTGTATAACAAGCATAGAAAAGGGAACAATTCGGATGAGCAAATTTAAGATAGCAACAGGATCAATAAAGGTGGACGAACAAATCAGTAGTTCAGAATATTGAAGCACTACTCTTATGGATTATGATTGATGAAGATAGAAATTATAAAGCATTACTTATGGACACGCCATCTGTTTTGCAATGATCCAATCTGACCAAGATGAAACACCGGACAAGAGTAGCATCAGAGGATCATTCACTTCAAAAGTAGTATCGGAGGATCACACACAAAGAGCTTCACCTTGCGAGACTGTCTGAGGAACAAAGTTTATGCCTAGAACTTGCATTAACATATAACCTAGGAAGAGATTTCTCGAAACAAATGGTGCCTAAACTTATTTTTAAATTGACATCAGGACGAGTTTATTTGTAGACATTTAGCCTATGACTAGTTACCCCTAAGAAGACCATCAGAAACTAAAAAATGGTATAGCTGGTTAGTGTTAAACTCTGTACAGCAACAAGCAATCTTTTCCATGTGAAGATCTAATAAATTGACGATATGGTATATTATCTCAAGTAAATGCCAAACAAGTTACTATGGTTTTGTATCTTATAGTCAAATATCTCACCTACCATACTTTAAGGAGTTGTAAATATCCAATACTTTTAGCGCATTTAGTTTACAGAATCGTCCAGACCAATCAGTGCAAGAAATTGGAGTATTGGGCTAGTTATCATTTGTGTTCTGGTATAAAGGTGGTATTGGATAAGATAACTAGTTTTTGCCTCTTCATTGAAGTTATATGGTTATCAATTATGTTTTGATTATTACTATTAAGATTGAGTACATATTGATCTCGTCTTGCTCATATGCTTTGTGAATAGTACATATCGTGTCTCAGTTCTTAGCATGTGCTTGATGGAATTGTTGAACTCTTTTGCTATAAAATGACACATGAAATTGTTGACAACTTGAGACTTATTGACGTGTTGATTGCATCATTTTTTATGTTATATGTGCTTATAAATTTTATAATTGTTTAATATATGTATGTTGATTGATAGTTTTTTAGCAAAGGTCAGGCCTAAATTTTTTTTATACAACGAGCCTAAACGAGCCTACGAGCGGCTCGCGAGCTTTTTGGCTCGGCTCACCGAGTTTTACGAGCCGAGGAGGAGGCTCAGGCCGAGCCCAAGCCGAGCCTCGCTGGGCCCGAGCCGAGCTGCGAGCCTCGAGCTTTCTGTCCAGCCTTATTCTCACTCCCTACACAAAGCAATATTATGCTTCGTACCTCCACCAATATAATGTTAAAAAACATAGTAACTTTGTGAGCATTACCTTCCTGTACAGCTGGTGCATTACGCGTCGCATCCACTTCATTATGTGTGTGAGATTAATTCACTAATCGCACAACCCACTGGGTTCTCATACTATATGTGCGAATATTTGTGGGAGGGTGGGGGGGGAGGTGGGAAGATTTTAAAGCACCTAGAGCTGTAAGCACAATCTTAGTGAGGAAAATACAACGCCCAGCCAATGCCAGTGCACCCAGAGTTGCACCTAAATCCAAAATCGTCGCACACAGTCAACAAAAAGATGTAGCAAATGGGGGAAATCACACAACAACGACTAGCGGGAAAAGGGGCGGGGATTGAGCAAACTCACAAAAAAACAGGGAGCTTCGGCTTCACCGTCCTCCGCATCGCCTGCCATAAGCCTGATGCCTCCGATCCCACTGACTCTTGCGCCATGCTGTCGCTTACTATCGATTGTATAAGGCGAGTCGTCAGATTATGCTTTGTTAGATTAATTTTGCTCAAAAAATAAAAAGCTAACGAGGGATACCTTCCAAAGAAATGAAAGATCCACCACGCTTGCCAAACCAGATCCGCCCACGCTTGCCAGGAGCTCCGTGAAGAAAATATGCCCCACAATGGCTCCTCGAGGTTGAGGAGAGCGCCTCTCTTCGTCAACTCCCAGCAGCGAGAAAGGCGGTGGCGGTTCAAAGAATACGGGGCATCACAGATGATGGCGTTGGGGTGTCTTGCCAGCCTGGGAACGCTTTGGTTCCCCTTGCAGTGCCAAATTATTGCGAGTAGAAATTGATTCAGAGAATAATCAAAGCAACTGACTCTTTATTGATGATGAGATGTTCTTATATACTGTTACAAGGGACGCCCGTTCCGAACGAGACGCCTGTTCGGAACGATACGACGTTTACAGGAGGCAACCGCTGACGGTTTAGAAGTATAGATTATTGGATTAACCTAATACAAATTAATCCTAACACTCCCCCTAATCAATACTTCTCTTTGAGCAAAACATCATCTTGATAAAGTTTCCTCCAAAAACCCTGTGGGAAAAATGTGAGGAATAATACTTGATATGCTGTGAAAACTCCTTTAAACCCAGTGGGAAAATAAGGAGAAAATGATACAACATATAATTGTAATTGTCTCTTTGTTAACTCATATGAGAAAACCTCATTAAGGAAAAATTCATAAGTGAGTTTAGAGAACAATAGATATGTCTTGTATACCCTCTCAAAAACCCCGGTAGGGAAAATAGAAGATACGACATATAACCCTGTGTTGATATTGTCTCATTAAAAACCTTTCATGAGAAAGCTTGAGAGAAAACTCATAAAGGAAAAAGAGTGCAATATGATGTATGAACAGGTTAATTATCAGAGAGTAGCTCCCCCTGATTCTTGCAAATCTTGAAGTCGTCGCATACCAATTTCATGAACGAACTTTTGGAACGTTGAATTTGGTAAAGACTTAGTGAACAAACCTGCGAGATTGTCACATGATTTGGTTTGCAAGATGTTTATCTCCCCACTTTGTTGTAACTCATGAGGATAAAACAACTTAGGGGCAATATGTTTGGTGATATTGCTCTTTATGTAACCTGTTTGCATCTGTGCAACACAAGCAGTATTATCTTCATAGATAATAGTCGGTGATTCAATAGAACCAAGACCACATGATTGTTGGATGTGGTTTATCATTCTGCGAAGCCATACGCATTCACGTGATGCTTCATATAGGGCAATAATTTCAGAATGATTTGTGGACGTAGCCACTAAAGTCTGTTTGGAAGACTTCCATGAAATGGCCGTTCCACCATGTAGGAACACAAAGCCTGTCTGAGATCTAGCATTATGGGGATCAGACAAGTATCCAGCATCGGTGTATCCGATTAGATTTGAATCTTTGCGAGATTGATAATATAAACCTAAATTTCTAGTACCTTGGAGGTAGCGTAAGACTTGCTTGACTCCTGTCCAATGATGTTTAGTTGGAGCAGCGCTGTGTCTTGCTAATAAGTTTACTGTAAATGCGATATCAGGCCTGGTGCAATTTGCAAGATACATTAGAGTTCCAACAGCACTAAGATACGGGAATTCGGATCCCAATATATCTTCTCCATCTTCCCTTGGTCTAAAAGGATCTTTCTCTACGTCTAGAGATCGAACAACCATGGGAGTCTTTGATGGATAAGATTTGTCCATATTAAATTTCTCCAAGATCTTTTGGATATAAGCAGCTTGGTGTACCAGAATTCCTAAGTGAAGGTGCTCAATTTGAAGCCCTAAGCAAAATTTAGTTTTGCCTAAATCCTTCATCTCAAATTCCGTCTTTAGATGATCACGTGCTTTATCGATATCTTGTGCGTTGCCAATGATGTTTAAGTCATCAACATACACGGATATGATGCAAAATCCATTCAAGGATTTCTTTATGAACACGCATGGGCAATCATCGTTATTCGTGTATCCCTTTTGAATAAGGAATTCGCTAAGTCGATTGTACCACATTCGACCCGATTGTTTCAAGCCGTATAATGACTTGTTAAGTTTTACACAATACATGTTGCGTTTAGCGCTTGGATTCGGAAGTGGGATTCCATCGGGAACCTTCATATATATGTGCGAATCAAGTGACCCATAAAGATATGCAGTCACTACATCCATCAACTGCATAGATAGATGATTTTGCATCGCCATTGATATTAGGTATCGGAATGTTATTCCACTCATTACTGGATAGTATGTTTCGTTGAAATCAACGCCGGGTCTCTGCGTGAACCCTTGTGCTACGAGCCTCGCTTTGTATCTCACCACTTCATTATTTTCGTTCCGTTTCCGGACGAATACCCATTTGAATCCCACCGGGAAAACATTGGGAGGAGTAGGTATTGCTTTTGTAAATACCTCTCTTTTATTGAGCGAAGCTATCTCTGCTTGGATTGCTTCCTTCCACTGATTCCAGTCCGAGCGTTTTTGACACTCTGCCATGGTCTTGGGATCTGGATCAGATTGAAGGTTGTTTGCAATCTTTGTGGAGAAGTAAATGTCGACAATCGTAGTCTTACGGTTATATGATTCTCCAGAATCAATGTAATTGGTGGAAATTTCATTATCCCTTGGTGACTGATCTTGATTTCCCAAATTGATCATGTCAGGATTTTCCGATGTCCCAGCTTCTAGATTTGAGTGCACTCCTTAGCTGGGTTGTGGAGTTTGGATTTCATTTACAATTTCAGAAGGTTTCTTCTTCTGTTTCCTTTGTTGCTTGCGTAAAGCTGAATCCTGTTTTGTGGCCGTACTTCTCCCCCTCTTATTGTTGATGGGGAGTTGAGTGGTTTCTTTTGGAACTTCCACTCTTTCGGGCGCATTTGCAGCAGGATTGTAGGATTTTGTAACTCCTTTGTGATTTGTAAATGAATCTGGCAAGTTATTTGCAAGATGTTGCAAATTTATGATTTTCTGAACTTGGAGTTCAGTCTCTTGAGTACGTGGATCAAAATAGGAAATACCTTGGGCATTCCAATTGATTTCCTGGCATTCTTTTTGGTACTTGATATCTCCCCCTAATGCCGGGAAATGATCCTCATTAAAGATGCAATCAGCGTAACGGGCAGTGAATAGATCCCCGGTGAGAGGTTCTAGGTACTTGAGTATTGACGGTGATTTGTACCCCACATAGATCCCCAATTTTCTATGTGGTCCCATGGATGTACGCTGAGGTGGTGAAATGGGCACATATGTGGCGCATCCGAATTTTCGCAGATGGGAAATACTTGGAGGATTTCCACGTATGAGTTGCAGCGGGGAAGTACTGTGATAAGCAGTTGGGCGCAATTGTATTAAGTCAGCAGCGTGTAAGACTGCATGACCCCAACAAGAAGTTGGTAGATTGCAATTGTGTAGTAATGGTCTTGCAATAAACTTAATCCTCTTGATAAGTGCTTCGGCTAAACCATTTTGTGTATGGACGTATGGTACGGAATGTTGGACTTCTATCCCTAAAGCCATGCAATAATCATTGAAAGCTCGAGAGGAGAATTCCGCAGCATTATCCATGCGAATGGATTGGATTCGGTGCTCGGGATAATGAGCCTTTAATTTAATAATTTGACTCATAATCTTTGCGAAAGCATGGTTTCGTGTGGAGAGAAGGCACACATGTGACCATCGAGTTGATGCGTCAATTAAAACCATGAAGTACCGAAAGGGTCCAGATAATGGTTGGATGGGACCACAAATGTCTCCTTGAATGCGTTCAAGGAAGTTGAGTGGTTCCACGTTAATCTTAAGGTGCGAAGGCCTTAATATTAACTTTCCAGTTGCACATGCGGTGCAAATGAAATCCGAATGTTGAGGAAGTTTAGCATTATTCAGATTGTGACCAATGCAATTGCTGATAATTTTTCTCATCATCCCTATGCCGGGATGACCAAGGCGATCATGCCAAGTTTGGAATGCATCAACATTCTGAAAAATTACCTTGTATGCAACATGTACTACGGGTTTGATGTACATGTAGTACAATCCGGACGTTAAAGAGGGAATTCTTTCAAGTACTTGTTTGCCATATCCGTTGTTTTTGGTTAAGAGGAGATATTCCTCTTTGTTGTCGTCGTGGGTTTCGATATGGAAACCGTTTTGACGGATATCTCTATAACTTAGTAGAGTACGAGTTGAATCGGGGTATAGCAAAGCATCCTCGATTATTACTTGTGTACCCATAGGGAGAGTAATTATGGCTCGTCCTGAGCCAACGATTACAGCATCGCGTCCGGCGATTGTTAAAATTTCTCCTTGTCTCTTAGTGAGATTTTGGAAATATTTTAGTTCCCTAAGAATAGAGTTTGTGGTACCACTATCCACAAGGCACATTTCCTCTTCCATCGGATTGACTCCCGTAGAAATCTATATATAAAAATGAAGAATTTAGCATAAAATTCTTAATCGGATATATAGAATACATACGAATGTACTTAGGTACATAAGTATTATTACAATACTGTAATTTACAACATATGTCTTGAACATATAATAACTACAATATTATCTTAAATAATAGAACGACAACATAGCAATTAATTACAACATAATAATATGGATGTTATGACAACAATGATGGAGTGGAGGGACTTTATTCAAAGTCACCAAACATGTCATTTGAAGCGAATTCAATGATCATGTTCTCCGTGTTCATTTGATCATCGTCTTGTTGGAGATGCTTGTTGTCCTGGGGTTCTGGAAGAACAGCAGTGGAACAACCGATTTCCTTGGACTTGTCGGTCTGGAGGTTGAAGTGTGCTTCAAACTTGGATCCTTGAGATTGTTTCTTGCGTCCCACAGATTGTAGGTAGAGATCAACGAGGTGTCGAGGGGTGCGATATTTTTTGGTGGAATGCTTGTAGCATCCACACTTTTGGCAAACTTGTGATTTGTCAAATTTAGGCTTTTCAATGCCTTTCCCCTTATCCATGGCACGTGGCTTCTTCTTCCAGTTCCGTTTGCGCTTTCCATTGAAGTGCTGCTTTTGGTTCTTGGAAGAGCCTGCAGACTTATTACTATTCTGACCATTGTAATGTACTTCTGGGAGCGGAGCGGCGCCTACATTGCGCTGATGATGGTTCATCAAAGTGAGTTCATCATGCTTTTCCGCTTGCAGGAGGACATGTATAAGGTCAGAGTAGTGTTGGAATTCTTTAGCGCGGTACTGGTGCTGCAAGATCCTATCCGATGGAAGCATTGTTGATAAGGTTTTTTCAATCTTATCTGCTTCAGAGGGTTCTTTCTCGCAGAAACGCAACTTAGAACAGATTTTGTGAACAGCATGGTTATATTCTTCAATGGACTTGAAGTCCTGAAGCCGAAGTTGGACCCAATCATGAGTTGCTTCGGGAAGGATAACCGCTTTCTGCCGTTCATATCGTGTTTAAGTGCTTGCCATAATGCACGTGGACTTTCTACCATCAGGTATTCAGATTTGAGGTCCGGATGGATATGGTGCCTTATAATGTATAAGGCAGCATATTGATGAGGATCTGATAATTCCGGTGTTCCCTCAACGGGAGGGTTGATCGTTGCTACAATGCTGCGGGATGCAAGAGAAATTTTGACATCCATTGCCCATGTGGGATAGTTGTGACCATCGAGCGCGAGCTCTTCGAATTCTTTGGTCATCTGATCTACATGGAATTAAACCAGAGATTTGATTAATTTACTTAGGAGTAAATCAAGGTATCGTCATGGTTATGTTGTAATAGGTGTGCAAAATTCTGAAATTTCAAGTGAAAACTTGAAGTATGAAGTGTAGATCTTAGGTTATATAGCATAATTACTTTGAAGATAATCACCAAAATGGTGTAGATCTTGTAGTAATAGATAGCATAATCTGACGAGCGTCAGTAGATGCTTAAAAATCTATTACGTTGTTATATGCTATAATTCAAATATTTGGAAGAGCACATTTAAAAGTAATGGTGGATAATCTGCAACGAAGCAGTAGATCGCATGTATCCATTACTTCGTGATTCACAAATATAGGAGATAATCACTTTGAATTTTACATGTCAATTCCTTGAATTAAGCCAATTGAGCGAAAAGCATTTTAGGGCTTAATTGAGGTGAATTGATATATAAATTTGCAAGAAAATTAAATTCGATTGCAAATTTATAGGAAAAATGCATGTTATAGGGATTGCGAGATGGCAAACACATTGAACATGGACTTAGTTTATATTTACATAGTTCTGAAATGGAAATACATAACAGAAACATTACTGGAATGTAAATATTGAAAAACACAGGGGCCTAAACATAGCAATAACTGATAAAACAGCACTGTAAAGGACCTAATTGTAAAAACCCGAAAAGACAGGGGGGTTTGCACAAGATTTACTGCGCAGCCGATTTGGGTCAAGGCAACTTGGGCCGAGGCCCAGTTGGCCTTACAGCCCGCTCGGCCTAGCAGGGGGGGCGCGGGGGCGTTGCGGGCCACCCAACCTGGGCTTGGGCCTTGGTGGCCTTTCGGCCGGCCCAGGTGGGTGGGCACCGGTGGGGGGCGGCGGTATAAGGGGTGGCCGGGTGGGGCGGTTAGGGTTTCCCCAAAACCCTAACTCCCCCATCACACGGTCCGGCGGCGGCGGCTCCTTTGGCGGCGATCCGGGGCGTGGCGGCGGCGGGGCCAAGGCAGCGGGCCGAGGCTGCGGGCCAAGCCGGCCGGCCAAGGCGGCGGGGCCAAGGCAGCGGCGAAGACCCGGCCCCGGTGGCGGCGCTCGGAGGCTGCGGGCCAAGCCGGCCGGCCAAGGCGGCTCCGGCGACCTCCCTTGGCGTCGCGCCCCCCTCCCCCCGCCGGCGTGCTTCAACGAGGATGGTACTCCTCCTCGCCGACGGGGGAGGAGAAGCCGTTGGGCAGGCCATTGGCGAGGGCTGGAGCGGCCCGGAGCGAGATCGACGGCGGGAAGGGCGCGATGAACCGACGGTGAGCGGTTGCGCGCGGAGGCGCGTCGGCTGCGGCGATGGGTGACGAGGCGGCGGCCCAAGCCGACGGGGCCGGCTGCGGTGGTGATGGAGGCGTCGTGACGTTGAAGCCGGGTGGCGGGGGCGGAGGAGCGGCCAACTCCCCGGCGGGCTCGGGTGCCGCGACGGGAGGAGCGACCGCCGGCGGAGGGGTGCCCGGAGGGCACGGCTCCCAGCCGTGGATCGGGCACCATGTCGGAGCGGCGGCCGGGGCGGGCCAGGGTCGCCATGGCGAGGGGTTGCACGGCGGCGAGGCCGCGCGGGTGGCCGAGGCGGCGGAGGCCTGTGCCATGGCGAGGAGGCGGGAAGGGCCTCCGAGGCGTGCTACCATCGACGGGTGACCAAGGCGGCGGCTTCTCCATGCATGGCGACGGGAGCCACGGCCGTGGTCACGGCGTCCACGACGAGGAGCGGGGTGACGGCGACGGCGAGCAGCAAAGCGAAGGTGGCGCATGCCGTGGATGCGACGATGCCCACGGCTGCGGCGAGCCATGAAGCGCCTGCGGTCCTCTCGGAGAAGACGGAACAACAGTGAAGAGAGGAAGCGAGGCATCCTAACCTTCTTGTTCTTCTTCTTCTGTGATTTCTTTCGGTAGAACTATAGTGCGTGATAACGTATTGCGAGTAGAAATTGATTCAGAGAATAATCAAAGCAACTGACTCTTTATTGATGATGAGATGTTCTTATATACTGTTACAAGGGACGCCCGTTCCGAACGAGACGCCTGTTCGGAACGATACGACGTTTACAGAAGGCAACCGCTGACGGTTTAGAAGTATAGATTATTGGATTAACCTAATACAAATTAATCCTAACACAAATATCGGGGGGCCAAGCAAAGTTTCAGGCAGAGCTGTTACTTAATTCAACATTTGCCTCACAAGGGAGTAACTAAGTCTCCTCCTGCGCTATGCCGCATCTCAAACAGAATGGCAAAGATAGTACCCGGACGTCCAAGTACCGGGGGACAATCTGCATCAACTGCATGGATTCAGATTGGTGCCGTTCAGATTTTGCTGTACCGAAGTCGAACCTACTTTTGCTTTGTCAAATAGATTTGTAATAGTGTACCGGAGCGCTGTGCGCATTATATAATGTAGAGACCGGGGAGAAATCTTCCCTATCTTAAAAACACAACCCTGTATTTATGATTCCTCCTTGAGGGTCAACCGACTGTGTCCCCAATAAAATTCTCAATGCTCCTATAGGCTACAACGATAGTGTCCACTGACTGGCATTTTCAGAAGAAAAAATAGCTAACAAAAGCACATTGTGCTTCACCTATATAATTTCGTTGTTCCACTCATAACCAAATAATCCGTGCACAAGCTATTGCTGCTCTTAGGGCCAGTTTGCGGTTGTTGTGTTTTGCTGATCTGAGGATTTTAATTTGTTAGATTTACTACTTATAGCAAGATTCCACTGTTACATCTAAAAACATTTTTTCTAACTGTTACACCCACAAATAGAAATGAGTGCTTTGAAAAGCTATAGCAATGCGAACAGAGCCTTATTTCTGATCATGGCAATTGCGTTAATCCATGAGATCTCATGAACATGTAGAAAAGAACATACATATAAAAAATCCATAGCAAACATAAACATCACTTTCTTTATGAATCAGTTCCGTGGGAGAAAGGGTAAAAAATTCCCAAAGGGAAACCAACTTTGTTTAATTGAACAGATTTCAGATACACGTTATTCATCCAATGTTCAGAATTTGTAAAGAAGAACAGAAGCCCTGCTTCCAATTATACAAGGAAACTAAATAGCAGTAGTTCTGGGCCTCTGAAAGAGCTTCGTCAACATCCAAGAAAGATCAATGTTGATCAATATCCTACAAAAAACAGGCATTACTGTCTCAGTGGATGTGCATGGTAAAACCCACATGCATCTGGAGTGAGCATCATCACAATAAGATAATAAAAGAAAAATAGGTGCTCATGCATAACAAAGAGAATCAAAGGTGCTGTTTTTCAGAGCTAGTGCTAGCCAAAGAAAGCTGCGGCGAAACTAAACCAGCCACCTCGCAGATTCTGTTTCCACAATATCCAGATGGAGAATTTTCCTTTAGACACATTTCTTCTAGATACAACATATGCCGACAGATTTTGCTAATAGACAACTTATAGTTTGAGGCATGGGCGGATCCAGCATGGGGGCCATGGCCCCCACAAACAATTTGCAAAGATGTTTTTACCAGTTCATATATATTGTATGCTCAGCCCAGTCAAACATCACAACAAGCAACTTTGCAAAGAAATCACACCAATTTGGCAAATTTTGTACTTATATATTGGAATTATGATGCTATGAGACCTTACTAAACTATCTGTACTGTATTTTGAACAATTTTGATCTTATGTGTTGGATTCATGATGTTCATATAAGATCACTGAATTATGCGTGTGAAATGAGGCCCTGGTAAAATTGTACATCCACCACAGGTTTTTTTTTGGGGGGGGAGGGGAGGGGGGGGGGAGGATGCATATTGTATCCATTTAGTAGAAGTTGGGAGTAGTTTACATGATGCTGCATATCCAATATTTCGAAATAACTTCTTTTTGCTTACCTCTTATCCCATTCTGGTTACTATCAGATGTATAGGATAGGAAATTACAAATGCTACAGGATGAAAACTTGATTTACAGCTGCACGGAGATGAAAGGGAAGAGGGGCTGAAGATTATAAGACACTTGTGGAGAGGAACAACTGGACTCAGAAATTTGTTTCCTTCTACAATCTGGTCATTAGCTGAATATAATAGGAGATTACAAGGACAGAGATTAAATAGCAATCTGACTCTCATCCCCACCAGCATAAAAGAGAAGTATCTGTACACAGCAACTATTGCATTCAATCAAGTTGAAAGTACTTCGGCAACACAGATCTTGTGGCAGTTGTGATGTCAATATCAGTTGTTGATCAAAACGCAAGGGGAAACGCAAAATTGTTTCAAATAAAGCTAATGTTAAGTCATTAGCTTCTAAATAAGTATTTTTAATAATGTTACTCAAAGTTTCAAATGATGGCAATGTGAAGTGGTAAACAGACATTACAAAAAAAGAATTATCACCAGCACTAGTGTTATTCATGAACTGGAAGGTTGGATTCACAGTAAGGATAGTACAACCGAGGAAGACAAGATAGAACTGAGCAATCACAAGATGACTACAGGAAAATAGAGAACAATGTAACGTGATGACCATGTTGCAAGTCTACTAGAGCTATACAAGAGATCATGGTTTCGATTTTTAGCCTTTGTATGAGTGGGTTGGATCGAAGCCTGCAAGTACAGGAGACAGGAGAGAGGACTATGTCGATAACTATAGTTGTCTAGATCAACATTCTTTAAAACGTTAAGAGGAAACAAGCTGGTTAAAAAGAACTCGTTAAGGTTTTTTTTTCATTACAATAATCAAGAACAGAACTCAGCCAACCCCAAACCCAAAGTATCAGTTCCCTGCTGCAAAAACCTAATCAGATGATATTTAGCCTGAGGTATACGAGCTCAATGTGTTCTAGAAATTTTGCAGTAGCCTTACATTTACATAATACAAGAACCCTAGCATCATTTCAACAGGGAAATTGCAGTTACCACTGAATACCAACGAAATCAGAAGTTCACAGCAAGTCTACCGCATTGCAACTCAATGTAGTCAAGCATAACAGTGGCCCAACAGCATCGCAGAGTCTCATATAATCTACAACGTACTAACAATTAAAATCTTGCTGTGGAATCCCCACGAGAAATGTGCAAATTTCCACCAGAAGCACCAGAAATTCCCGATTTTAACTTCCACTAATAATCTGCGCATCCAACTCAAAAGGGTACTATTCTAACCCAATCCCAGCCCCAGATCGAGCCCAAACCCTAGAATCCGGCATCGTACCACCAATTCCACCGCAAAGCCAAGCCCCCCAAAACCCAATTCAGAGCACCGAACCAGCCCTAGCGAGCAGATGCCGGCGGCATGGGATCAGATCCGCACCTAGTTGCCGGAGGGCTGGTCGACGAGCTTCTTGTCACGGCGCTCCATGGCGACGTCCCACATGTCGTTTCCGATGTGCTTCGGCTGCATCCAACCAACACGGAACGAGCGCGTCAGTACGAGAGATTTGGATCGAGCGATCGGGAGCGAGAGAGAAAGGGGAGGGGAGGGGAGGGTGCGCAGCAGTACCCTGCCGTGCGCGGCCTTGTGGATGAAGTACTGGGCGTTTCCCATGATGCAGAGCATGCCGCCGATGATGCCCAGCGGCAGCATGGCCTCCAACCAGTGAAATCGCGCCATCGGGAGCCGGAGGGGGAGGCGACGGGCGGATCAGGGCGGAGTCGGCGACGGCGAGATTTCCGAGCCTTCGCGAGCTATCCAGCGAGCGGTTGGGGAACTGGGTCGCGAGGGCGAACGGGCGATTCTGGACTTGTGGGCGGAGAATACTGGGCCAGACATTTGGGCCGAGGTTTTCTGTTTCCTGGCACAATTGCACACCGCAACACGAATTTTGCTCCGAATTTTCTTCGCACATCAGATTGGCAACCCCAATTTTGCAGGGCGGCCCTAGCCGCCAAAGCGTCAGGCCCGACAGCCCGAGCCCGCACATGCAACAACTAGCCTTCATCTTTGTTGCCGTACCTCCTTTCTTTTGTCTCCCTGTCACCGCCATACTCCTGTCCTCCTTTTCCTCCTTGCTACCAGCCTACATCGTCCTCCTCCTCATCCATCTCCGCCGCTATCAGCTTAACTGTTGTCACCACTACCTCTGTCCTATAACTTTGTCTCCCTCTCACCCCTGAAGCACCATGTGTCAGTAAATTAGTGGAAAGAGAGACACAATTGGTCAGGAGAGAGGGTGGGTGCTACTTTGAAGTGAGAATGGTGCTAACACACGGGGGAAAAAGGATAGACTTAACGCGTGGGTGAGGTGACGTTGAAAAGCACTCTAAGCTGCTGTGAATTCCCTAAAGAGGATTTGTGATTCCATTGGTGCATGGAGACGATGGATTGAACATTCCCAGCTGTCCGATCGAGTGAAACTATCTTTTTGTTTTGCGAGAAAACAAGATATTTGGTGTGTTGTGAAGAATTAGTAAAATTAGTTATCTCAACGACGTCTTAGAGTAAATATGGACTCTGATACTTTTATAAGTTAAAATGACCATAATTTCGAAATCAAACTAAAGTAATGCATCGCAACAAGGTCGGTATGTTAAATAGGATAAAACCATTCGAATTTGAACTGAGTTAGGTTTATTCTTTTAAGAAAATAACTCCACCCCTGATCAAACAATCTTCCTCGCCTTACCAAAAAACTAGATTACTGTCTTTCTCTTCCCGTACTTGCACTATTAGCTTTTCCCAGTCGGAAATTCAATTCATAGGTTAGCACACATCCAACCTTCCACACTTAAGAAAACTTTTACAACTATGCGTAGATAAAATCAAGAAGTTCTTTCTACCTCCCTAAGATCTGGGATCCCTAGTGTTAAGAGCATTTGCAATGCCCCACGTTGGTTGTGTGCTTGAGCCTGCTGTCACGTTAACGATGCATCACTCTGCTGAAAAGTAAACGTTATTGTGGATTCATATACTCTAGTGTGCATTGAAAGTGAGTGGAAAGTCCACGACAAGTTCTTTGTTAAAACTTCCGTGGAAACTATGAATCACTGTTGCAAACATGCCTTAAGCTGCTTAAGATGCGATTGCAAATCAGCAAACTAGCTCAAGATTCACCGACGCAAGCAGTGCGTTGGTCATCAAATCCGGCGGGTTGGAGTTGGAAGTTGAAACTGGTGTTCATTTACACGAAACAAAGACGTAGAAATATATATTATTTAAAAAAAGTGTAGTCATTTTTATTTATTTTGTGCCAAAACTAGGAAATGCATTCAGCAGAGAAGGGATCCGGGCGGGGATCCGGTGGGTGACTGGTGGGTGACAAGGGCTCCTGGATTTGTGCCAAAAGCCCCCAAAATATTGCTAATTACACGAAACAAGAGCATGGAAAAGCTAGAGCGAATTGGGGATGGAGATGGCGCTTTTGTCTTGGGCCAGGAGCTCTTTCCCCCCGGGCTGTGACAACAAGGTGCGTGGGCGTCGCAGAGTATAGCGGCGAGAGATCCTGTGCTTTTTCTGCACATTTTTCTAGCGTCGTACGAGGATGACCTACCTACCAGTCGCGACTTACATCAAGTGATCAGGAGAAGGAAAAAAAGTGTGTAATTGCCCGGAGAAAGCTCATGTTTTCTTGGGGCTACGAACTTGTGGTCGTTTTCAGTACTTGTTGATGACCAATACTCCCTCCGTCCCAAATTATAAGACACGCACACAATCCAAGAAGTACTATTAGACTTATAATATTTTGATTATGTGATACAAAAGTGATATTGTTGGATTCGTTTTTGAAAGTACTTTCTAATGATATAATTTTTGTATCATATAACTAATATATTATAGACCTAATTGTGTTTATTGAGATGCGTGCATGCCTTATAATATGGGACGGAGGGAGTATATAGCATGTGGCGTCGGTAGTATTTACGGGTCATACATGTTCGTTGACGGGTTGGATCCTCTATAATACAGAAGAAAATATTTGCTGCAAGCGTATGGTCAATCTGGTTTCTAGTCGGATGGTTCATGGAGAGGAAATTCCCGGTGGTATTGCCCTCCCAGTTTTGGCCAATGCAATGACATTCTAAAGTAGAGACTACTCGCGTACCAGCTAACCGCAGTATTACAAAATACGTGATTATAGACAGGTCAAAAACGTCATACGGACACGACTGCCGTTTGTGATTAATAGTCTGTGATAATAACAGCCATTATAGATGGATCACGCCTGTTTGTAAAAACAATATATCACGGACAGGTCAATACCATACCGCCCATCTGTGATGACCTATAACCCGGACGATCAGATGATCTAGGAGCCAGGTCATCACAAACGGGGGCCATAGGACAAGTTTTGCCTCGGCAATCCCTGCCATCCCAAGCACTACCAGCATCAAAGTTCATATTTGTAAATTTCTCCAATTGAATAAACATCACAAATTTTTTGATAGTACACATACATACACAAATATAGTTCACATCACAATAGAAATTACAATATCATTAATTATATGCTTTACACATTGCATATCATGCATACAAGATGCAGAGTATAGGAGAGATGATAAACCCTAAGTCCCGCATGGGGTGTGGCATAGAGGAGAATAAGGGGCAGCTTGGCGGGGGACGAGGGGCGGTGGCGGCAAGAACGACGGAGCAGCAGCTCGGCGAGGAATGAGGGGAGGCGACGGCACGGACAACAGGGCGGCACGGGCTCAGAGAGGAGGACCGGACCGGAGTGCAGCATGGGCTTAGTGGAGGAGGCGGCTGCACATTGGCTCAGGGAGGGCTTCGGGACGGTGGTGGCACAAGAGCTCGGGAAAACCCTAAGCCTCATGTGGGGTGTGTGTTGTGTGGGAAACTAAGCCCGCAGCAGGGGCTGTGTAATGAGCCTGTAACCTCGCTCATCTATGATGAGTCTTTTACAGAACACAAGCAGAACATAACATAATAGAAACTAAACAGAAGCAGGACAAAGATCAACTTGCAGAAAGTGTTCCAGAACATATGAAATGGCTTTACAATCAAGTATTTAAGTATCAGTGGCTTTGTAGTCAAGCATTTAATCATAAAAAAATTAACTTCTACATATGAGTGATACATAGAACCCAGATTATCATCCAAGTTGTTAAAAATTGACTTTTACATACATATGACACATAGAGGCAACTCTCATCTTTGTACTTGTTTGTTTACTCGAAAGGTTATGTCTTCATCATGATCATTGCGTAAGTAGGGAGCTTCCTCATCATGTTGATATTCCTCCATATCATCCAATATCACGTCGAGAGGCTCCTCATCGAATCGGTTGTAGTCATCCTCATCCACGACATCCTCAATTCCTACAATTTTCCTTTTCTCATTCCTGATTACGTGGAGCTTTGGGCTTGCTAGGTCGATGAAACAAAAGACTTGGACAACTTGCTTAGCTAGGACGAATGGTTCATCTCAGAACCCAACACTTCCAAGGTCCACATTTGTGTAGCCATACTTGTTGATCTTCACATCTCTGAGCTAATCCAATGGCATTTAAACAAGGGGACTTTTATGTAGTTGAGCTCCCAAATCTCCTTTACGAAACCGTAGTAGCTATCCTTCGACCTGTTAGTATTCAAGGCTTTTATGCTGATACCACTATTCTAATATATGCTTTTTGTGTCCGAGCCTTCGTATGAAATGTGTACCGTTTATCTCATATGCTTGCCATGTCACGACTGTAAAGGTTGGCTCCCTCGCCAACCATGTCAGCATGCAATCAACACCTGCCAGTCAGTCTTTGAATCATTGATTGAACCCTCAGTTGTGCATTTTTATGATCCAAGTATCCATTGCTTTTGGATTCTTTTGCCGTAGCATTTAATTATGCTCTTTGATATATGGAGACACCGTAGCCATGTGTTGCAAGACTGTGAAATGACCTAAAGTATGTTCGTGCTTAGGAGGAATGATTGTTCTCTTTCCGAGTATCCTTTGACCCTCGAGCCCCCCTCGTACGAAGATCGAGGCACACCTATCAGCTACACATGAGACATAGTGTATACAGAACTCAACAACTTCTTTGGTTGCCTAGCTTTCGATAATGCTACCCTCCGGTCGAGATTGGCTATGCATGTAGTGCTTTAGAATTCCCATGTATCTCTATAACGGGTACATGCTACATAGGAATGCAGGTCCGCACATCAATATCTCATTCATAAGGTGAACAATGAGATGGACCATGATATCAAAAACGACGGAGGGAAATACATCTCCATTTGATATAGTATCGTCATGACCTCTTCCTGCAGAAATTTTAGGCATAGATGATCGATAACCTTCTGAGAAATTAGGTTGAAGAAGGTATACATGCTCGTGATTGTCTCTCAGACCTTTGGTGGCAGAATCCCTCTAATTGTGATAAGGAGGATTTGTGTCATCATCTTGGCAATCGTGAGATTTCATGTCGATTAATTTCAATCTTTCATGGAAACAAACTTCTTGATGTTGTCGCCGTAACCAGACGAAACTTTCACAGCATGAAAGAACTTGCACAACGCTTTCCTCTCCTTAAGAGCCAATGAGTGACTAGCTGGTGGAAGCCTGACCCAGCCTTTACCCTTATCTTCCAGGGCTAACTTGAGATTTCGTCCTTGCATTTGACGCGGGTGTGGGATCCTTTTATTGTCTGGCCAGACATGTTATCGTAGGTAGGATAATCATGTATGGTGCAGTACAACAATGCGTGTAGAGTGAATTCCTCTCATTTGTACGCATCCCAGATAGTATCCCTTCTCTCCACGTTATTTCTATCTCTTCTTTGACTAGTCCTAGATAGACAATGATGTTGTTCTCAGGTTGCTTCGGCCCTTGGATAAGCATCAATAACATGATATACTTCTGCTCCATACACAACCAATGAGGAAAATTGTATATACAGAAAAGCACATGCGAAATGTTGTGTTGGCTGCTCATGTTATCAAAAGGATCCATTTTATCAGTACTCATTCCAAACCTTATATTTCTCAGCTCCGTACCGAAACGTGGGTGCAACCTGTCGATGGTTCTACACTGGACTGCATCAGAATAGTATCATAATTTTCCATCATCCTTATGCTCATCCAAGTGCCAACGAGTAGTTTTGCTATCTTTGGGTCCGCAAACATACGTTTTAGACGGGGAATGATAGGCAGATGTCACGCTACCTTAGCTAGAGGTCCTTTCACTGCCTCCTCATCATCTATGTCACCATCATCTTCTTTTTGATTCTTGTATCAGGATGCCTTGCATGCCGAATATCAATGCAAGTCTGTATGCTCATTACAAAATATGATAAAGTCGTTTCAATAAGTATATATCTTTTCTACTTTTAATCTCAGGGGACATAGAACTTTCTTGGCTTTATAGGTGCTTGTGGGTAACATGTTCCCCACCGGAAGCATGTCATCGAAGAGAACTAACAACGCTGTGAAACTTCTTCCGGACCAATCATTGCTTGCCTTCAGTTTTGACAATTCAAGCATGGATGACAACCATGTGTATTTCGGCTTGCATCCCACCCAAAAAAGTTTCTATGCGTCCTCCATCAGGCGTAGAAATTTAGCATACTCCTTTCCACCAAGATCCTTCCCTTTTGCATCCCACAACATTTGGTCTAGATCAATACCGTCATCGGGAAGCATATCCTCGTTTCCCATATCGGAATTGGAATTAGACTCGATGACATCCGACATATTGTTGACTTCATTGACTTCCTATTCTTCACCATGGTGAGTCCAATGTGTGTAATTCCCCATGAAACCTCTCCGAATCAAGTGTCCCTGGAAATTGTGTGGATGCTTATACATCTTCTCGTTCTAGCAGTCAATGTATAGACAAAACATAAATTCCACGCTCTATCTCAACTTATCATCCAAGGCAGCTCTTATGAAGTCAGACACACCCGTCAGGTATCCTAGGTCCATACGATTATCACCGTACATCCAATTTCGGTCCATCTACATAAACATTAAATTCCTAAGCATACCACCATACATCCAAACTACAAGAAGATGAGAGGGAATTGTTTCCCCATATAAGAAGAAGGGATGAGAGGAAAATACAAATTACTAACCTTGGAGCAGCAACGGCTTCAAAATCTCCTCCTCTCGCAGCAAAAACTTTCCCCTCCAATAGATCTAGGTCCAGACAGATTCACGTTCGCTTTTGTCTAAATGATCTGTATAGACTTATCCCAAACAGGCATCTACTTATGGCGTCTGCGATAACGGATCTCAGACGGGCAAATACCTACGCGTCTGTGTTGTAATCCCACATCATAGATGGGTAGAGAAAAGGCTCGTCTATGACGACTATCTAGGACCGATCAGTTGGCTTTGGAATAAGTTATCACAGACGGTTGATTTTCTAAACCGTCTATAATGTTGTTATTATAGACACACTCTCTTTACTCGTCTATAATAAGATGTCTATTTTTAGAATTTCTGTAGTACCGCCGGCCACTCACTCTCCGTACGTACGTGCAATATAGCCGAATTTCCTCACAACAAAGCCCCGTGACCGTGAGCGACCGCACGGTGAACTAAGCAAGCAGCGTATCTTTCTCGCAGATTCCATCCAGCAGAGCGAGAGCAACCAACCGAGCAGGGCAGCAGGGCCGCAGGCACACTCCATCCATCCCCCTACTACCACCATCGGCACCACTCATGCGGTCACGGCGTCCTGCACCTGCCTCCCAACATGCGCTGCCGCGTCCTCATCCGCCTATCTCCCCAGCAAGAGCGCAGAGCATCCTATGCCTTTTCCACGCTCACGGCTCTCGCCTCCCCACCCCACGCCCTACCACCCTCCCCGTGGCGGTAGAAGCAGCAGCGTTGCGGCGTTGCAGAAAGGCGATGGCGCAGCGGCGTAGGGAGCACGTGCTGGTGACACGATCGCGCACGAACACGTCCGTGGAGCGCCGCTAAAAAAACCTAGGAACGTGCTCCGGGTGATTCCACTGCCATGTGCGCGTCCCCCTGTTTCCGATGCACGTACGGTCGCCGAGCCCTTCTTTAGAATCCGGGAGCACGTAGGCGTGGGAGGTGGCGCTTGTCATGGCGCTCCGTCGGTCGGTTCATGCACCTGTCGGCTGATGCGGGTCTAGGACGACTAAGCTCTATGTATCGTAAAAATAGTTCACTGTATCGTAATATTTTTTTTATAAGAAAAGGCATACTATCGCATGTTTCATGTTTACAAGTTCCGGTCGAGATGCGCCGCATTGACGGCCCACCGGATCTGGTGAAGATGACCGGCTCTAGATGCTCCTCCCTGGTGACGAGATGCACCGGCTCGGTAAGAATTGTCTCAAAAATACTAAATTGCATCAGCGCCCTCGTCTCCCCGTGCACATGGACGTCCTAGACCAATTTGTTTCTGTTTTCTCGGTGTATGGTGTGGTGGAAGACGTGACCCATCCATAAGAGTACTACCTTATTTTGTTGCATATTATTTCTATAGATTTAAAAACTGGTTTATTGTTCTTTTTGGTAAAAGATCTATATAAGTGTCTATTTCTAAGTCGTCTGTCTCAGTCGACTGAGTTATACATTGTTAAGAATATAATTGTACACAAAATTTATGTAGTTTTTGAAATGTGCAACTATTTAATTATTCAATTGCATATTTCTAGAATTAAAGTTACACATAATTTTTTGTATAACTATAATCTTAATAATATGTAACTCGATCGACTGAAAAATAATAATTTTTTAGACGAGTTGGAAATAGCAAATCCAAAGATTTCTGCTGCTTTGAGGGGTAAAATATAGCTGCGTTATTACAGGCTAATTAACAAGTGAGCCATCACTAGTACTCTGTCAAATCCATCATCCAACGAAAATACCGTCCAAATGAAATCACAATCCGAAAAGGATGGCATTTATAGGTGAGCGAGATACACGCGAGCCACACGGGGACACGATTGCACGTGCTAAATGAAAGCTACGGTGGATTTGTTTATGCATGCGAGGGAAATTGTTCTAGCCAAAGTGTCACCGTGTTTCATGTGATATAATTCAACAGTAAGGATTTAAAATTATTGGTAGCTGGGGCCTCGATGTATTCGAGGTGAAGTGATGGGGCTGGTATACCCTTTGGTCCAGGTGTTAGCCTGTTAGGTACGTGGTTTCCCTTGGGATCTTTCGATGCGAATAAATGAAAAAAAATGCGATCTCATGAGATGTGGTTAGCTAGGGCCCACGTGTCAGGGGGAATGGAGTGACAGCTTTGATATGTGGTTAGCTAGGGCCCACGTGTCAGGGGGAATGGAGTGACAGCTTTTAGCCTTCTAAGATGCCATTATTTCGCGGTAAATCTTAAACCCACTCACCCACGGCCCCGACACACACACATCCAATGCAAATAGGCCTCGAAAGGCTTAGAACAATGGGTTTTTGCTACTCGATTCAAAAGAGAAGATAACAACTTCCATCAATTTAAATAAAGTATCCAACAAAAATATATACTCCTTCAATTCTATAATATAAGATGTATTTTAATTGGTTAAGATCTGATTTTGATCATCAATTACTCTATTAATATATGGCTTATTTGATACAAAGTCACAATCATAATTAGATACTTTTAAATATTAATCTAATCATATCAATTTTATATCACATGAACCACATACAATAATATTGATCAAAGTCTTATCTTTACCAGTGAAAATATGCCTTACATTATAGGATGAGGGAGTATTCCATTACACATTTTTAGTCATTTACCTCTATCTTCGATGGAGATACTAATGGTGAGAATGGAGTATAAGGTTTTCACTAGGCTACAAATCAAAGTAAGGCCTTACCTAAATTGCATATTTCTTTGGACTGCAATTTAGATTTTAGTACTATGTCGAGATTTATAAAAATTTAGGCAAATAATAATTAGAAAAAGCCTTATACATTTTGTAGCTCATATATCGGACTCTAAGCGCCCAGCCTACGGCTTGTGGAGGAATGAGTATAAGGTTTTCACAGGGTTTAGGGTTTATGAGTTGCCTTGTGGGATACAATTGTTTTTACTTCGAGGATGTTAATCTCTCTCCCGTGGCACCGTGCTAGCTCGGTGGTTGTAGACTCCCATGCAGCCAGGCTCCATCAGTTATATGTATATATGTAAGTTAGGACCTTTTTGATTCAAAAGAATTTTAGAGGATTCTATTCCTCATGAATTTTGCCTATAGAGTTTGTTTGATTTGTAGGATTAAATACCATATGAATTTTTTCTATGGACTAATTCACATGCAATTCTAAAAAATATATTCATTGATTCAAAGCTCATGAAAAATTCCTTTTTTTCTATGAAAATTATGATATGCACAAAACCTCTAAAAAAAATTCATGTACGTTTCCTACAGTGCAACAAAAAATTCTGATACCTATTTCTGTGTTTTCAATTTTTATTGGAGACAATATGTCATAACATCCAATTTCTAAGTAATTCTATGGATTAAAGAGGCTCTTAATCTTTTCCCTTTATTTGGT
Source organism: Stipa capillata (assembly GCA_019208055.1). NCBI lineage: Eukaryota > Viridiplantae > Streptophyta > Magnoliopsida > Poales > Poaceae > Stipa > Stipa capillata. The sequence continues at coordinate 219,548 of JAGXJF010004324.1, forward strand.
GAACCAGAAACTCCAAATGGTATGGACTCATTGCTACAGATGTTTGAAGAGTGATGCTGGCCGCGTGCTACTATGGACCAGTTTCATCAGACGACGGAAACTGCTAGCGACATTTTCTTGCTAGCTAGTTACTTCCAGTAGTGAATCTGCGACTATCGTTTTCCCATATGGCAGAAAGGCAATGGGATCTGGTTTTCTCCTGCAAATGAAAAATTAGTATATACTTCAATTCATTCGGCAAGACTAGATTCCTTTTTAAAAGTTGGCCTTGCAACTTACACTCGAAATCTTAGAGCCATACAAGTGTACAAATGGTCAAATTAGATGTGACTCAAACAAAAGCAAGAATAGGGCTATGTTGCTAGCCATGATTGCTAAAGGACATGGGACCGTCACATCTCGAGAATCTAAGTATTCACAGATATATCTCAGTTATCATTAACACTGGTAACATGACACTCGTATCTGGACTATCTAATGTGATCAAATTTATCGTCAACCTTAACGTCATGGACTATCATATCTCGACCATCTAATGTGATTAAATTTATCATCAATCTTAACGTCATGGACTATCATATCTCGACTATCTAATGAGATGAAACATGTCTCGAGTTATATGTCATCAACTTTAATATACAAGGTATCTAAATTACTTGAGATATCCAAATCACGAGTATCTAGTGTGACACAAAAGCTATCATAAGGACACATACTAATATCAGCTATCTAACGTGACACAAACATATATTAGCTATCGTCAACTTTAGTAATATGAGAATAAAATCTTAGTTGTGGCGTGACACAAATATGTCTCTAGTTATTGCTAACTTTCGTAACATAAGACCGTCATATCTCAACTATTTAGCGTGACACAAACATATTTAAGTTTTTACGGACTCAGCAACTCTAGAAACATGAAGACTACAACACCTTAACTTATAGATTAATACCACCGGATGTTTCTAACAACAACACAACTTCAACATCATGTCATCAACTCACTGACAACGTGCAAAATAATCACACCATCTATATTTTACAAAGATAAAATTACAAGACTCGCAATACATAGTTGGCGAAAATAATTTTACACCTAGAAAAATACTGGAGCACATAAAAGTTTGCCATAACACGGCCAATAAAAAATCATGATGTACATTTACAACAAAGATTACAGATGTGCACAACATGAGGAGATGCCTTTATTTTTCCTTTTCAAAATGCTATTTATTTGCACATACTGACGTGACATGAATATCTCTACTTAAACCGGCAATACAGAATATGGCAAGTAGGCCGGTGCGTATCCTGCGGCTGCCCCCGGTTGTCAGGTCGCATAGTTTATAAACCCTAGCGGAGCAAGGCAAAGATACAGGAAGGGACGCGCCGCGCCCGTGGGACGTCGTGCGCCGCGCAGGGTTTTGCCGAGATTTTCCTAAGAAAGGGTATTGCCACCGTACCGAGAAAAGAAAAGAATACGAGGCGAAAAAACACACAAACACCTCTCCTCTCCTTCCTTCCTTCTTCCTTCCTCGTCTTCCTCCCGTTCGGTTCCTCACGGTTGGTGCCTAGGCCCACCTGGGACCCCGGCCGCCATCGCCATGGACGGCCTGCACGGCGCCGACGCCTGCTTCTCCCCCGGGAGGGCCATGTCGCCGCAGGTGAGGCCCCCTGCCGGGCCGCCGGACATAGGCGGGTAAGGATACGGACGCTGAGATTGGGTTTGATTGTGTAAAGATTGGTTCTTTGGTGTGTTTATTGGATGGACGGATGCCTGAAATTGGTGCCTCTGTTTTTCTCTTGTCTGCCTGGGTCGGATTGGATGGCGCGGGATTGGATTGCGGGTGGCGCAGCCAGTACTTGGCGGAGTTGTTGCAGGAGCATCAGAAGCTGGGCCCGTTCATGCAGGTGCTACCAATCTGCAGCAAGCTGTTGAATCAAGGTGAGATGCTCGATTCGGTTCTTGGCCGCCGGTGCGATGCTTTCGCCGCCCTGTGTAGCATTCTTGGATTAGATTGGAATTTGTCTTTGCTGATTGACCGTGGCTTGATTGCTCTTACTTGTCTCTGTTTGATGCAAACTTGCTCGCTGACTATGTTTTGGTTTAAAGGCGCAGTCTTTTTGTGTCATAGGTCTTGAAAGGATGTAACTTGATTCACATGAAAGACTGTATCTTCTCTTCAGTGGCAGGAAGTTTTTTCATGTTCTCGTGCTAGTGCTGTGTGCTGATGTTTGCTGTTGTACTCATGATAACAGAGATAATGCGGGTGACCTGCCTGCTTCGCCAGAATCAACATGGTGTTGGGGACTTCGATAGGTTGCCTATGGCGAGTCCAAACCAGATGCATCATCCGTCGCCCCCAATGCCTAATTTCTGTGGAAATGGTTTTGGTGCGTGGAGTGGGGTGCATCCAGAGGTAATTGCGTTTGTTATCTGACATGACGATGCCATATTCAGTCATCCATCATATCTGATCGCATCAGCGGTTAACTCTATGCAAAAAAAGGAATGCTTTACAAGATCCTGGTGGTGGGATAAGTTGCAGCCTGTATCGTAGCACCGTTTCGTAAGTTGCATCCATCATATGATGCGATATTACAGTGCTAATTGTATTGTCATATTATGACATCTTATTCAGTCATCATATTTCCATTTAATGATAATGTGGATGAGATAAATTGCATCCTCATCTCATTTGATCACATTGTACTTAGAAACTTAAATCTTATCATCAAGCATATACTCTCTTAATTGCACACTTGCCATGAAGAGAGAGAGCTCGAACTGTAAGCTGAGTTGGTTTAGAATTGCCACCTGAATTTTCCATTTCGATGTGATATCTTCTGTTTCTGAGTTCAGCCCAGTTTGTAAGAAATGCTTGAGAAGAAGTTGCAGTACCCTTAAAACATAGATACAGATTCATCTTGTTTGGTTCCTTCTTTCCCTCTGCTATTAATGATTGAAATGCAACTGGATTGGCAAGTTTTGATAAGTATTTGGCAAATCTTATATCTCTCTTAATATGCACCAGGCCAGTAAGTAGGTGTAAATATTTTTATACTGAAATGATGTGATGCACTTATGAACAAGATATGTTCTTGATAGTCACATATTTTAACACGATGACTGTAAATAAATAAGTAAATATCCCTATAAATATTGTCTCAGCGTATTTTCAAACTGAAGTTTTATGGATTCTAGATATATATCTTTGCTACGGAAGGCTGAAAAAGGAAGCTGATTTCTTCATTTCTTGCCCCTATTTTAGAATTCATACTGTGCTCTACGACAGAGAGGCAATTATATCATTGTGTCTTCATTTAAGGAGGGCTAGCTACTATGTTATGCATGTTTTATCCCTAATTAGAGTTGAAATGTGCAAAATTAGTGATTTGTTTTGACGAAAAAGGAATCTTGACGCTTAAGATTGTTATGTCTAGCTGTATCATGAAGATATTTAGAAAGCATTAAGAAATTTGGAGGAACTGTTCCAGAATCAAATTTGAATATTTTAGTATTTCTGTGCTACATGTTCAACTCCACACTCTCAATTTCTTATGTTATCCATATTATATCCTAAGAAGTATATCACCTTATCATTCTATCATTGATCAGAGGGTAGGTTTTTCTCAAGGTCCTGTGGGTTGGCAAGGTGCACCACAAAGCCCCTCTTCTTACATTGTCAAGAAGATCTTGCGGTTGGAAATACCAACAGATGCATACCCTAATGTACATTCTTACTTCTGTACTTTTAATGTTTACTGGTATGGAATCGTTATTTACTCTGCTTTCCACACTTGTTCAGTTCAATTTTATTGGCCGTCTTCTTGGGCCAAGGGGAAACTCGTTGAAGAGGATTGAAGCCTCTACAGGTTGTCGTGTTTTCATCAGAGGGAAGGGCTCAATTAAAGATCCTGGGAAGGTAAACAAGACCCTTCTTTTATGGAACCTCACTCTGGAACTTGGCAGATATATAGATATGACTGTGTATGCATATCTTATGATTTACCATATCACCACTATAAAGTTATATTTGTGTAGTAGGCAACAGGCGCTAATCTTCTTATTGTGTTGAGCAAACCTGCAATGCTCATCTGTCAGTGTTTTCATTTCTTGAAGGAGGAACAACTCAAGGGAAGACCTGGTTACGAACACTTGGATGATCCCCTGCATATCTTGATCGAAGCTGAGTTACCTGCCAATGTCATTGATGCAAGACTTTCAAAAGCACAGGAGATCCTAGAAGAGTTGTTGAAACCAGTGGTATGCATACACGTCTCAACTTTCTTATATTCCTTTCTTTCATTATTCTGCAGCAATTTAGCAAAGTAACAAGCTGAAACATCCTAACATGGCAACAGAAGAGCTTTGTATGTAGTGTTCTTATCCCTGCGTCATCCCTTATCCAGAAATGATTCCTCGAGAGATTAGCCTTTGCGGTAATAAAATAATGAACTGGGCCTTACCTTGATTGTTTTCTTTTCTCCCACCTACATTTTTCACAAGTTTATTTTCCTATCGCAGCTGTTATGTTATAATGTGTTTGTTCTAGAACCCTACTAAGTACCCCCACTACAACTAATGCAATGGTTTTGGCTAGCGCATTATAATGGTTGAAAACAATGAAGTACGTTTTTTTAGAAAAGCACACATAATCAACTTATTATTCTCTCTCTTAATCTCGCTTCTTTCATATTTTGCTATGTAGGATGAATCACAAGACTACTACAAGAGACAGCAACTCCGAGAACTTGCCATGTTGAACTCACCACTTCGAGAGGAAAGTCCGCATCCTAGTCCGCATCCAAGTCCGCATCCAGGTGGTGCTTCTCCCTTCAGTAACGGTGGAATGAAACGAATGAAACAATGACTGCAGAGGCTTGTTCCTCCCCCTCTTGACCCTCCAGAAACTCAACTCAATCCATGCCTTCACAACTTAATTTTTCATGAGCAAGCTTTCATGATGGTGTCGGCATGGTGCGATATCTGTTACTACTAGAATTTTGATCTCCCATGTGACATTAGCTTATGACTGACTGAGATGATCCATGAGTAGCGAATCTCCGTGGCTTTATAATTAGAACATTTGATTTATTTGTTGCTGGTAATTCTGAGATATGGTATTGTGCAGAATTCTAAGTTGCTGTGAGCTAGAGTACTGGAATTTATCTGACTTTGTTGACTTGGTCTGTGCAACATATTTCTGAGCTGTTGTTAAAGAGTGGTTACCAAGATAAATTACTCTACATCTTACCTGTCGACAACCATGCCATATATGGTGTTTTTCACTGCTATATTGCATACAATATTGAATACAGCTACACTCTTCTTAACCTCCTAGATGTAACCTGCTTGAATCTAATTCCTAAGAAAGCATGCTTCGGTGGAGCGAGAGAAGGGGGTTTAAGAAATATCATGTCACTTACTCCTTTAAGGGTTGAACAAGCGAAAAGGTTTAGAAGGCATGTGGTGCATTTTTGCTACACAGATAGCTATTGGGAATGCTGCTGCTCTTCCAATTATCAAACCATCATAATACATTATGTCAAATTTGATCAATCATCTCCAGTTTTTAACAAAGTACATATTTCCATAGCATTATTTCATTGGCATTTCTATTTTAATTTTTTCCTTTCTAATTTTTTTCTTTTCATGCTGTCGACTAGCTCTCTCTGTATAGTATAATTGTCCTATACTCAATGCGATTGTGCTGACCATGACTCACAAAGGTTGGGATCGGTGGCGACGCTCTACAACTATTGTGCTGAGCTTTGTAGGTGCAAGACTTGCAACTTTCTCTTATGAGACTCGTCGTCGAAATCGGAGTTGTCTTGTCCTCGACGCGTTAGCCGACTATTTTGTGGGGCCGGTGTGAGATTGATGCGACCATTACGTTGATCGGTGTGTTGGTGACCATCTACGGCGTAGTCGGAGTCATCGGATCAGAAGTGACGGGTGATAAAAATGACATTTATGAGCAGCGTCGACGAACGAATCTTCTAAACAATGTGTACCAAGTCAACTGGTAGTGCCATGTCTTTGGGTATATTATAATCTTGATTTTTATCTAAGTCAACTGGTAGTGCCATGTCTTTGGGTATATTATAATCTTGATTTTTATCTAGTTTTCATCCAATTAACTTAATTAATAGATTAAGCAATTTCCCTCGTGGTCAGCGAAAAAAGCTGCAGGAGAATGATCGGCTGTCGCTGTCGTCTTTGTTTCAACTTGTCTGAGGAGGTTCCACTTCTAGGAAGTTGAATCTTGTGCAATAAAGCTCTAGACTAGTCTAATCAAAGCTATGCAAGAAATTACTACAGCTAGGAAAAATAGGGAAACTTCAATTCCTTTTAGATCCACAAGAGCTAAACCAATGGTTCTGACTAAGTTACATCGATCTTAATCCATAAGAGCTTCCTCGCAAAAAAAAAGAGACTAAAATAAATCTGCAAGAGCTAATGCGACTATGGAAGTGTATTGATGAAATTACAGCTACAAAAATAAGAATTAAAAATAATTATGTTCTTCTACAGAAAATTCAAGTTATGTTACTGGAGGTAGCTTGCTTAGTAAGTTGTTTAATAAGTCATACGAAATTTAGTCACGAGCGTAACCTTTTAGAAGGACTAGATAAGAGATGCGCGCTACGCTGCGCAAGGGCATGGACTGCTAGGAAAATCACACGAAGACATGCTGTACCAGTAGGATTACAGGTGAGCTAAACCATGAAAAGATTATATGAAAACTATAATAGCTTAGTCGATGTACACTGTTGCCTCAATTTATTTTGAGCATTTACTCATGTGTATAAGTTCTGACCTTGAGGAGTCCCAATTTTAAATCAAGAACCTGAATGAATAAGCAATCCATTTTCCTTTTACAACATGGATAAGCAAATAAGAAGATGTTTATGCAGAGCAGCACTACAGCTGATAGCTACATTGTAGTAGTTTTAACATCTTCATCGATTCATGTCCCCTTGCATTGGCTAAAACTCAAATTGTTGTGCACCAATCCTTTTCAACAATAGAACGTAGGAACGATAGCAAGCACATGTCAATGCTGAGTGTACACACCTTTCATTTTCTTTTGGTAAGATCACTCGCGTATTGTTTCTTATTGACTGCTTCCTATTTTCAGAAATGGCCAAATAGGCAGTCAGTCTGGGAAAAAAAATAGTACAGTTTAAAGAACAGTAAGAGACAATGTATGCTGAGCCCATCTAGCCAATCTAGGAGATAAGGCCCCGATGTACCTTCGTTGAACTTGCAATTATTTGGTGCTTCCAAGCGCAAAACTAACCTCCGGACATTGTGATCGTAGTCATTCCTCGCACCCTAGAGACCTGGAGCCTCGCCAGTGCACTTAGCTGCCTCCCTAAGCAATGCTGTCAGTGACAGGAGCCACACACTCCTTTTTCTTTTGCATAAACATGCAGCCATCAGCAACAAAACGAAAGGCATGCAAGATGCACGGAATTGCGAGAGAAGCAAGAAGCCTGCCAAATAGCAAAACGATAAGCACAACATGATCAAAAGGACAACAGGGAGTACAAAGGCAGTGCAAGGAGAGCGAATCTCACCTGAGAGGCAAGCAAAAGACTAGAGCACCGAAATAGCTAAGCCCCTTTGCCCTTGCTATCCCAATAAGCACCCTATGTAATAAAAGAGCATAAAGGACAAAAATGTGAGCAAATCTGCTATATGCTATTACTTGCATACCTTGTACGTAAGCACGTAAGAGAATATCTCAGTGCATCAGTTAATTTGCGTAACTTACCCACTGACTTGATGTCAGTTTATATTGCAACAGTTCAATTCCTTGTGTACCATCAAATTGTTCACTGCAGCAACAGTGAGAGAACAGATGATCATAAATTGAGAAGTAACCATTTACCCCCTTAATTTTCTGAATAGCCAAAATATAAAGGTTGTAACATGACAGTTCCATTGTAAATATGGGAACCTAAAAAAACATAATACTTTGAAAATGAAATAAGTAACTTAAATACAATGGTAAATGAAAAATTGACAGTTGAAAATTGATCATACATACTCCTAGATCTTGTAGATGTCTCCATGGGAATCTGAAACATCAGCCGGACCAAAAAATTTCAAATACCTTTCTTATATACTAATAATTATATTCGGTTGTCCGTGTCACTGTATGAATGTAAAGAATAAGTGGCACATTCTTATAAGCAGGGATGCATCACTGCCTTTCACTGTTTAGTATGATTTACAATTATGCATGCACGCATGTTTACCATATTCACCTAATAGCTGTGGTCTATAAGCATTAAGCAAAAGCGGCTAAAAACTGCAGCTGGTGGAGAAGCATAACAAACTGTAAGCTGCAAGTAAGAGTTAAATCTTTTTCTTTTTGAGGGGAGTAAGAGTCAAATCTTGGTACTATAAGCCATAAAAAGCAGATGTATTATAGTGTAGCAAGCCAGTCGATTAACATTGCTTGTCCTATTAATAGGGGACAGAAAAAAGTGAGCTAAATTGGTAGGCAACAGCACAAAGTGACCGGAAATGATCGGGCCTGAATACTCCGAACCGTACGTGTAAACAAAACAAACTGCAGTTTCACATATCAATACATACTGGTTGCTTGGCAGTAAATCCGAACGAGAAATATATATGCATCTAATATCAATTGGACACATACGGTCAAGTAAAAAAGGAGAAATCAGAATGTCATATATATGCCAGGAAGGGACAACTAGGTTGCAGGATTGCAGCGTATCAATGCAACTGGTTCAGAACATGCTTCGAGATGACAACTGATGAAGCCGGCGGGCAAGGGTGAAGGAGGCGGACACAATCGCCGTCGGCCGTTGGTGCAGGCTCCCAACTCTCCTGCAAACTCTGACAAAATCGCCGTCGGCGGTTGGTGCAGGTGCTCAACTGCATAAGTCGCTCCAGCGCGCACGTTGGAAACGTCAAACTCTGCATCATCCCGCGAGAGGCTCATCCCAAGGTAAACCTAAATATTTAGTCACGCTGTCCACATCAACACGCTCCAACTCTGACATCTCACCCATGTCAACAGCATAATGCCGATATTCATCTATAGGCCTCAACGGTACCCTGGCTACAGGTGTGCCTAGAGGCTGGCCTGGACAGGACGTCCACGTACGCATCCGCACAAGCGCTTGTGGACTTTAGATGTATTCACGGTCATCTCCACACGCGTGCTCGCGCTTCGGGACTTACACATGTGGTCGTCCTAGCGCTTAGGGACTTAGTCGTTTTCACGGTCACGTCCACGATTGCAATTCTAACGTTGCCATTCACGTCCACACCCGCGTGCGCTCGCTTCCGACGGTGCACTCACGCATTGGGACTTAGCCTTTTGCACGGCCGCATCCGCGTGCGCGCTTCAGAACTTAGCCGCTTTCAAGAACATACCATATGGCTGTGTGCTCCGAGACCTAGCCGTGTTGTATGCATATTCAATGTCAAGTGCCATCTCTTTATCTCTATAATTGATAAATAGATTGCTGCCTCTCTCATAATCAGCATACAATGGCTAGTGCAACAAGAGGTTTTGGGTTCAAATTTCTAAGATGACACCAATTAGTTAATAGAGTTAATTGCACTGGCAGTCCTTAAACTTGGGAGGTGCGTGTAGGTTAGTACAATTTTCTCAAAAACGCTCGATCGGACCCTTAAACTTAGTTTGCGGATGCAAATACGGTCCAATCAGGCCATGTCGCTGTATTTTGCCTATGTGGCATGCTGATCTGGATACGTCGCTGTATTTCGTCTATGTGGCATGCTGATCTGGATAAAAAAATAAAAAAATAGCTACTGCCACGTGGGTCCCACAAGGAGCTCCCTTGCCCATTTTTGTAACAGCCCAATGGAAAAAAAATTAATTAAACAAAAAAAATCCTAACCCTAAAAGGGCCAGGGGGCCACGGGCTGGCCACCCCAGCCCATTCCGCCGCCGCCGCCTCCCTCGGTAGGCTCCCCTCCCCTTGCCACCTCGGCGATCGCCGCCGGCGGCCGGCCGTCGCCCTCCGCCCTACGCCTCCCTTCTCCGCCCGCGCTCCGCCGCCCCCCTAGCCCCTTCCCTCGGCGCCTCCTCCTCCTACCGCACCTCGCCCCCGAGGGCGGCTCACCGCCGCCGCCTCGCGGCGGTGCTCGTCGGCATGGCAGGCTGCCGGCCTTCCCCAGCTCCTCCACCTCCTCGCGCCGGCCGCCTCCCCCATCTCCTCCACCACCCGGCCACCTCCAGCGCCCGGCCACGCCTCCCTTGCCTTTCGGCGCCTCCGCCCCCTCGGCTCCGCTGCCCAAGCTCGCCACCGCCGGCGAGCTCACCCCGGCCGTGCCCCTCCATCGCCTCCCGTAGCCCCCTCTGCGCCTCCTCTTCGCGTCGCCTGCTGATGATGACATGGCACCCGGGTATCGTCAAGGAGGACGAATCCGGCCCTCTTGCCACGGGGTGGGCCGGGCCGACTACTCGGAGTCCGACTCCTACACGGGGGCGTCACATCAACGTGGAGTGCAAGACATGGATTAATCTATATCCAGCTTACCCGGAATCAGTTGTAACAAGTTAGGAAATCAATCTGTTAACCGATTCGGACTCTTGTAACCCTACCCCGGTCGCCTATATAAGGCCCGGTAGGGGACCTCTGATGGGCAGTACTCTCTAGATCAAGAAACTCTCAGGTCATAGTCTATCTCCATTGTTTCCAAGTCCAAGCAACCTCGAGATCGAATCTCCAGGGCTCGCGGCACTCGGGATACAAGTCATATCAGCCACCAAAACATAGGACGTAGGGTATTACCTCTCCGTGAGGGCCTGAACCTGTCTAAATCCTGTCTCCCGTGTGCACCCATCCTAATTTGCTGTGCTCACGCCGCCCCATAGTTAGTATTGCCGGAATAATACTCCGACAGTTGGCGCGCCAGGTAGGGGAGGTGCGCATAGATCCATCTACATGAATCGGGATGGGTTTCATCAACAGCAACAACGTCTTCGTCCCGGGAAGCGCCATGAGATTTGCTTTCGTGAACGCTGTCCTGGACCCCGGCCAACTTTTCCAATTCGGAAAGTTGAACTTCATCGCCGACAAGATCGGCCAGCTTCACCTCTGCTACTCGGCGACGTCTCGATCGGCAGAGGTTCCATCAGCTTCTCGGCACGGGCTTGCCCCTGAGTCTGCGCCTTCGGCCCTTTTCCCCAGGGAAGAGGCTACACCGAGTCCGGGTCTGCTGTCCGCATTCGCCAGACAGAGATCCCGACTGGTGGGTGCTATTGACTCTCTCCTCCCCGTCCTCGAGTATGACTCGGACGATTATGAGAGCTCCGGCAGCCACCATCCATCCCGGGAAGTCTTCATGGCCAACGCCGACTCGCCAGACAACGGCGATGGCCGAGCGGTCCCCATCGTGGAACAAACGCCGGCTGAGCTTGAAGCCACCCGACTCCGACTCCTCGCCAAGGAGGAAGAGTTGGTCGAGCAACAGACTCGGCTCGCTCGCCAGCGCGACGAACAACGGCGCAACGACGACATGAGGGCTCGAGGACGCCAAGTCCATAATGAGCTTCGCATGCGCGAAAGGGACGGGGTTCCAATATTCCCGCTCCCGAGTCACAACATCGTCGCGGCCACGATGACGGCACGCGCCATTGAAATCCCCGAGGGCAACCCGGGACACGACGAACTTCGGCGACTCCGCGTTCTGCTGGAGGAAACCGCCCTCCAGCAGGCTGAAGCTTCAGACGGTCGCACTAGCTCCTCAGCAGGCGCTAGGAGTCGGCGCTCTACCCCTCCAAGAAGTTCGCCCATCATGGGTGGACGACGAGCAAGCCCCGATCGACATCAGCCGGCCGGAGCAGTTCATGAGCGACTCGGGCCTAATCGAGACGCCCGAGGCACCATAGCTGCAAGAAACCGCGCTCGTCAAGATGCGGACAAAAACGCTCGTCAAGCCGCGCCGGTCCGCAGTCGACTCGGACCAAGGAACTCCCGCAGACGCTGAAAGAAGCGCTCATCAAGGTCCCAGGAGAGACGACAGCGGCGCCACCAGCCGGGGACGTTCTCCAGCTTCCTCCGGCATGGGATATTCGGGTCCGAAAGCATTCGGCCCCCGCATCCGCAGCGTCATCTTCCCGTCGCGATTTCGAGTCACCGGCATCGACAAGTACACGGGCGAGACTCGGCCGGACATTTGGCTGGCCGACTATCACACGGCGTGCAGAACCAATGGTGGGAACGACTACGTCGCGATCCATTATTTGCCGCTGTTTCTGGCCGACTCAGCACGAGCCTGGCTCACCAGCTTACCTCCGGGTTGCATCCAGACGTGGAGCGACCTTGAAACCCTCTTTGTGAACAACTTCCAGGGCACTTACAACCGGCCCGGGAACGCGTGGGATCTCCACAGTTGTACCCAAGAGGAGGATGAGACTCTCCGAGAGTACATCCAACGCTTCTCCAAGAAGAAAAATTCCTTGCCTGAGGTCCGAGAGGGTGATGTCATCACCGCCTTCTCCAAGGGGGTTCGAAGCACCGACCTCATCCACAAGATAGCGCGCAAGAATCCCCAGACTACGCGCGAGCTCTTCGACATAGCCAATAACTTTGCCACCGGCGAAGAGGCTGTCCGCAGTGCTACTCGGGATGACAAGGAAGAAGCAAGGGCAAGGTGCCCGAGTCACCCAGTCGGGACGCCCATCCCGAGTCGTCCAGGAAAAAGCACCGGAAGCGTAAAGGCGGAGATCTCGTTGCCGCGACTGAGCGCGCCCCGCCGCGCCGTCCTCAGCGCACCAACGCGACCTTCGAGAGATGATGAGTCAGCCGTGTCACTTTCATGGGCCCAAGTCCAATCACCTGACACGTGACTGCAATCTCTTGAAGAATCTGAACAAACCCTTCGTCCCCAATCGGGGTAAAAAAGAGCCCCCCAGGACGAAGGCGATGAATTCCCGAAAGAGACCGCCTGTCTGATGATTTTTGGCGGACCTAACGGCTACGAGTCCAAGCGCCGCCAGAAGATCACAGATAGAGAGGTCAACGCAGTGGAACCGGCCGTGCCCAAGTACCTGCGATGGTCCGAGTCCGTAATTTCGTTCGGGCGCTCGGATCACCCCGACTACATTCCCCAGCCGGGACGATTCCCCTTGGTGGTAGACCCGATCGTTTGCGGCGTCCGCCTTACCAAGGTCCTCATGGACGCGGGAGTGGTCTCAACATCCTCTACGTCAAAACCCTTGACGACATGAAGATCTCTCGCTCCGAGATCAAGCCGACTGGTGCCCCCTTCCACGGGGTGGTACCCGGCAAGATGGCGAGTCCACTCGGGCAGGTCAGCCTGCCCGTTACCTTTGGCACTCCCGACAACTTCCGGACCGAGACCCTCACCTTTGAGGTCGTCGACTTCCCAGGGTCATACCATGCCATCTTGGGCGTCCCTGCTACGCCAAATTCATGGCTGTTCCCAGCTATGTCTATTTGAAGCTCAAGATGCCGGGCCCCCACGGGGTAATTACGGTGCAAAGCAGTTTCCAGCACACCTACACGTGCGACCTGAAAAATTGCAACCTCGCCGCGGCCCAGATCGCTGAGGCCGCGCTTACCGACCTCAAGTCGGCCGTGGTTGAGGAAGCGCCCCCGGCCAAGAAGGCTTCGACATCGACATCTTTCCAGCCGGCACGGGACACCAAGTCGATCCAGCTCGACCCCGAAGACCCCTCGAAGACGACGCAGATCGGGACTGCGCTCAGCGATAAATAGGAAAGCGCGCTCGTCAGCTTCCTCCAGAACAACCGGGATATCTTCGCATGGACATCTTCCGACATGCCCGGAGTTCCACGGGAGGCTGCCGAGCACTCTCTAAATGTTCGGCCAGACGCTAAGCCGGTCAAGCAGCGCTTGCGCCGATTCGCTGAGGATAGACGTCAGGCTATAGGAGAAGAAATAGCCAAGCTTCTAGCAGCTGGCTTCATTAAAGAAGTGTATCATCCCGACTGGTTAGCGAACCCAGTTCTTGTTCACAAAAAGAATGGAAAGTGGAGGATGTGTGTTGATTATACTAGCCTTAACAAGGCATGTCCCAAAGATCCTTTCACTCTGCCTCGCATCGACCAAGTGATTGATTCCACGGCCGGGTGCGAAATTTTGTGTTTTCTCGACGCTCTACTCGGGCTATCACCAGATTAAGATGAAGGAGGATGACGAGATCAAGACATCTTTCATCACTCCATTTGGCGCTTTCTGCTACGTCTCCATGCCCTTCGGCCTCAAGAACGCAGGCGCTACGTACCAGCGGTGCATACAGCGTTGCCTTCAGTCGCAGATCGGCCGGAACGTACAAGCCTACGTCGACGATGTGGTGATCAAGTCCCAAAAAAGAGAAGACCTCCTGAGTGATTTGGGAGAAACCTTCTCCAACCTCAGGAGATTCAGCATGAAGCTCAACCCCGAAAAGTGTGTATTTGGGGTCCCTTCGGGCAAGCTGCTCGGTTTTATCGTTTCTCGAACGAGGGATCGAAGTCAACCCGGAGAAGATCGATGCCATCGTCAAGATGGGCCCACCGAAGAACCTCAAAGACGTCCAAAGGTTGACCGGGTGCATGGCAGCTCTCAGCCGATTCATTTCTCGACTCGGCGAGAAAAGCCATGCCCCTCTACAAGCTCATGAAGAAGTCGGAGACCTTCACCTGGACATCCGAGGCCCAGGACGCCCTCGATGGCTTGAAGAAGTTCTTAACCACCCCCCCGGTGCTGGCGTCCCCCATGCCCAACGAGCCACTGCTTCTCTATGTTGCAGCGACTACTCAGGTAGTTAGCACGGTCTTGCTTGTGGAACGCTCCGAGCCCGGCCATATCCAGAAGGTCCAGCGCCCGGTCTACTTCATCAGTGAAGTCCTCTCCGAGTCCAAGGCGCGGTACCCTCAGATCCAGAAAATCATCTATGCGGTGTTTGTAACGTCACGGAAGCTCGTCCACTACTTCCAGGGACACCCCATTACGGTGGTCAGCTCCTTCCCGATCTCTGATGTCATCAACAACCGTGATGCCACGGGCAGGATTGCCAAGTGGGCCATGGAGCTCATGGCCTTCAGCATAGTTTATGCCCCCCGCACGGCCATCAAGTCCCAGGCTCTCGCCGACTTCATGGCCGAGTGGACAGAGGTTCAATCGCCACCCTCCGTCGTCGACCTCGAGCACTGGACACTCTACTTCGATGGCTCTCTGATGCTTCAGGGCGCGGGGGCTGGTGTTGTGCTTATATCTCCCAAAGGCGAACGCTTCAAGTACGTGTTACAGATCCACTTCCCGGCATCTAACAACGTTGCCGAGTACGAAGCTTTGCTCCACGGTCTTCGTCTTGCCGTTTCACTCGGGATTCGCCGCCTCCTGGCGCGCGGAGACTCGGAACTGGTAGTCCGGCAGGTCATGAAGGACTGGTCGTGTAGAGACCCCTCCATGGAAGCCTACTGCCAAGAAGTGCGCAAGCTCGAAGCCAAGTTCGACGGCCTCGAAATCACCCATGTCTTACGCCGAGACAACGAAGCTGCAGACGCACTCGCCAAACTGGGATCCAGTCGGGACGTCGTCCCGACTGGAGTTTTCCTCCAGGAGTTGCACGCCCCCTTCTATCAAGGCAGACACAACACCCGAGACCGAAGAACAACAAGTCCCGAGAGTGACGCCACTCAGCAGCCCTCATCAGAGGTCCTGACCGTCACTCCCGACTGGACAACGCCTTTCTTAGACCACCTCTTACGGGACATCCTCCCGCCGGACCAAACCGAGGCGCGCCGCATTGCGCGACGCGCCAAGGCCTTGTCATCGTCGATGGCGAACTTTACAAGAAGAGCACCTCCGGGGTCCTCCAACGGTGCATACCCCACGACCAAGGAAAGCAGCTACTGCACGATATCCACTCGGGAGTGTGTGGACACCATGCGGCTCCCAGGTCACTAGTCGGGAAGGCCTTCCGACAGGGTTTCTACTGGCCGACTGCCGTATCAGACGCTGAACACATCGTCCGCACCTGCGAGGGATGCCAGCACTTCGCCCGGCAGACACACTTGCCGGCTCAGGCTCTCCAAACTATCCCGATCACCTGGCCCTTCGCGGTCTGGGGTCTGGACATGGTTGGTCCCCTCAAGAAGGCTCCCGGGGGCTACACACATCTTTTCGTCACGGTCGACAAGTTCACCAAGTGGATCGAAGCCAAGCCGGTCGCCACGATAACTGCAGAAAAGGCCGTCGAATTCTTTCGGGACATTGTCTTCCGTTTCGGCGTGCCCAACAGCATTATCACAGATAACGGCACCCAGTTCACCGGGCGAGCTTTTCTCCAATTCTGCGACGATTACAACATCAGCCTCGACTTCGCCGCCGTGGCACACCCACGCACCAACGGGCAGTCGAGCGGTCCAATGGTTTGATATTGCAAGGCCTCAAGCCTCGGATTTTCCAGCGACTGAACAAATTCGCAGGCAAGTGGGCAGCCGAGTTACCATCAGTACTTTGGAGCCTTCGGACTACGCCCAACCGGTCAACCGGCTACACACCTTTCTTCATGGTCTTCGGAGCCGAGGCCATCCTCCCGACTGACCTGGAGTACGGGTCTCCACGCGTCCGCGCCTTTAACGAGGCCGAGTCAGAGGAGGCAAGACAAGACGCTCTCGACCAACTCGAAGAAGCCCGCGAGGTTGCGCTCCTTCGGTCGGCTAAGTACCAGCAGGGCCTACGACGCTATCACAGCCGGCACGTACGCGGCCGCTCGTTCAACATCGGCGACCTGGTTCTACGCCGAGTCCAATCCAGCAAGGAGCAGCATAAACTCTCACCACCATGGGAGGGTCCGTACATAGTCGCTGAGGTACTGCGCCTGGGGGCTTACCGACTGAAGGACGGCGATGGCAACGTCTTCACCAACGCATGGAACATTGAACAGCTACGTCGTTTCTATGCTTAAGTACTTTATAAACATGAACACATGAATAAAGAGACACCTTTTTCATTCAGAATAAGTTCTTCTTCCCGACTGACCCGCTACGCCCGTTCGTAGCGGACACTCGGCAATCGCGTGGTTTCCCCCTGCACTTGTGAAATCTTTTAGTACCATGTATAAAGCCCGGCGTTAACTCTTTGACTCCAATCGCCGGTTTACGCCACAACCTTACGCTACACGGGACACACGCCCACGGCTAATCCCTACGCAAAGGAGGCTACAACAGGGTTGGCAAAGGACGGAAACGAACGAGCAAACATGCATGGGAACGAAGTCCTTTCATAAATAAAATGAAACTTAGTCACTGATTGAGCAGTTTATATACAAGTTACTCGGCATCCCCTGAGTGCATGCCAAAGAAAGTCACTCGGGCCTCCCGAGTCCTTACAAAAGTCACTCGGGCCTCCCGAGTCCTAACAAAAAATAACTCGGCATCACCGAGCTGTTCACTACCACTGTTATTTTTACAGGCCCCGCGCGATCCATGAGGGAGTCGGCCGTCGCCTCGACGGTCTTCACCAACTCCGGAATCTCTTCGTCCGGGACGTCGGCAGCGTACCCCTCCCCGATCGCCTGCATGTCCAGCAGTGGATAGTGCGACCGAGCCACTGCCAGAACCATGGTGGCACCTGTCCGCGCGGCGTCTGACTCTATCTTCTTCACTTGGTCAGGCGCTTGCGTCAGGCGCTCCGCGACTTCCGCCACGGAGTCCGGGGCCGGCTCCTCCAACCACATGGCGCCGCATGCCACCCGTCCCGCAGTCAGCAATGACTCGGTCATCCCACGGGCCTTCTCAAGGCGCGCCTTAAAAGCTACAAAGACAACACTCAAGCGGTGAGCAGTGAAGACTTGTGGACCCCGACTCGTTCTAAGCCCGGGTCAAAAACTTACCAGTCTCAGCCTCGGCGGCTCCCCTCTTCGCCGTTTCGGCAGCCGCCGCTGAGTCGGCTGCCTTGCGCTCGAGCTGATCCGCACGGACCTTCTCCGCCGCGAGCATCTCCTCGAGCTTGCGGATCTGGTCCTTAGCGGCGTCAAGCTCCCGGGTGCGGGCCTGCGCCGCCTCGAGTTCCGCCTTGAGCTTCACGGCCTCCTCCTCGGCGGCTACAAAAGGCAACACATGAGTAAGACAGACGGCAGCAAAGGACGGCAAACGCCACTCGGATTCCCCACCTTTGGTGCGGGCGATCTGCTGCGACAGGCCCGCCTGCAGAGCGGTGACTTCCGCCCCGCGCTTGCGGGCCATATCCTCTGCCGACTGCCAGCTCGCAGCCATCTTGTCCCACTCGGCCTTCCGTAGGTCGAGTCGGTCAAGGACCGGGAGCCGGTCCTGCAGAAAAGCAGTCTTGTGTTGCGACCGCTGATTCAGACTCTGCAAAAAGAGAAGACAACAGAATAAAGTCACCCGGGAAGATTGTCAAAACCCTCCACTCGGTCCCAAGGACCCAGCGGAGGCTCGGGGGCTACACCCTCTGGGTGCACTGTTCGTGCACCCAGAGTCAAACTCAAAAGGACAAATAAACCCTCCGCCCGACTATCCTAGTCGAACGCGGGTTCGGGGGCTACACCCTCTGGGTGCACTGTTCATGCACCCAGAGTGACAACTACAAAAAGCTAAGGGCCCTCCACCCGACTACCTTAGTCGGGCAGAGGCCCGGGGGCTACTCTCTACGGATACACCCTTCGAAAGTAAAGGGGACTCACCTGCATCAACGGGTGCAACCTCCCGTTCAGCAGATTGGCTCCCTCCTTCATAGTCTTCAGCAAGGTCGGGAGCATCTCGCCAAGCTGAGCCGCGACCCCTGTCGCGTCGTTCCACTCCTTCTCCTCCACAAGGTCGTCGATCTCCCGGATCGTCATGCCCAGCCGCCATGGGTCCGACTCTCGGACCCGAAGCAGTCGGAGCACCAGCTCGGAGGACGGCTGGCGAGGAGCAGCAGCGCTGAACTCCTCTATCGGCGGGGGCGGGCCACGGTCGCTCCCACGGTCCCGTGGGGACGGCCCCAGCCGACCCGGGACTCACCTCTCCTACGGCCACCAAGTCCCTGCCGGTGTCCCCAGGCGCTTCCTGAGCTGGCACTCCGGCGGGGGGCTCCTCCCCCCGAGGCTCGGCAACCGAAGCGGGCTGCGCGCTGGGCCGCTCGGGGGACGGCCGGGGAGACAACGTCGAGGCCGTAGGCGGGGTCGACGCGAGCCGGGCGTCCGACGCCGGAGGATCCCCGTCTTGACTAGGTCTCGGGGCGTTCGGGGAAGCCTTTGGGATATCCCTCGCCCTCCGCGTCCTGCAGAAAAGAGGTTGAGCTCGTCAGCCTTTGAAAAACACAAACAGAAAGACACTTGCCGAGACACTTACTTAGCAGATCGGGGGACGGGAATGCGCCTCTGGGGCCTCGCAGCTCGCCCCCCGGGTGCAGCAGCAGTCGGGGCCGCCGAGGCCCCCGGTCCACCCTGCGCCCCGAAGGCGGTGTCCGCGTCTCTTTTCTCCCCCCCGGCTGGGGGGAACGTCATACCTGGCCGCCCGAGGAGTGTCACTCGGGCCAGTAGCCGGTGCCGGGTCGACACCTGCGGCAGAGCCGTCCGGCTCCGCCGGAGCGTTTCCCGCGTCAGCCGACGCCACAGGGTCGGCACCAGCGGTGGAGCCGTCCTGCTCCACCGGAGCAGTCCCCGTGGCAGCCGGCGCCACAGGGTCAGTCCCAGCAGCGGGGCCGTCTTGCCCGGCCGGAGCAGTCCCCGCGGCGGGTGGAGCCGCCGAGCCAGGGCCGGCGGCAGGGCCGCCCTGCTCCGACGAAGCGGAGCCCACTGCAGCGAGTGTCGGGTCGGCGGCAGAGCTGCCTTGCCCCCTTGGGGCGGGGCCCGCTGGCGCCCTCCGCCTCTTCACGCGGAGGGGAGACGTCATCTTCATCCTCGTCCTCCTCCGGAGCTGGCGCGCTTGGCGGAGGAGGGCGGGGGGCCACGGCCGCCGATGCCTTCCCCTTGGAAGGACCGGCGCCCTTCGAAGACCCTGGCGCCCTTAGAAGAGCTGGCACCGGGGGAAGATGCCCCGGCTGCCCCCTGCGGTGGCTGCCCGCCGCTCGAGACGTCGGCGTATTGCGGCTGGTTTCATATCTCGTCCTCCAGGAGGGGAGCGTTGGAACAGAAGCCGAACAAGACCTGCCGAAACACGAAGGCAAACCCCGAGTGAGACTCGGTGAAGAGCTGAGGAAAAAACTGAAGGGGCAGGACTCAGGTACTTACGTCACTCGGCGGGTTTGCCCGACTGAAGGGTGGCGGCCGCCCGGAGAAATCCAGGCTCGTCCCCTGGGCCAAGATCCTCTCGAGCCGGCCCTGGACCTCGCCCTCCGTAAGCTCCTTAGCGGACTCCCGGGTCGCGTCACCTTCGCCGGTGTACTTGAACATGGGATGCGCCCGCAGCTTGGCAGGCTGCACCCGCCACCGGATGAAGGTCGCGGCGACGACCGCCCCGGTGACCCCGGCCTTCATCGCCTCCTCGAGCTGCGCCATTAGGACGGCGACGCCATCTTGCTCCCTGTCGAGTGGGGGATCAGACCAGCTCGGCTTGACTTCTGGAGGCTGGCCCGAGAAGGCTGGCAGCGACGGCTCGGGGTTGGCGCAGTAGAACCAGTAGGCGTGCCAGCCCTTGTTCGACGATTGCATCGGCGGGGACCGGGTAGCTCTTCGCCGCCCCGGACCTCAGCTGGAACCCGGCGCTGCCCACTACGGCTGGGTTGTCCCTACTCGGCTGCGGCTTCACCATGAAAATGTGCTTCCACAGGGCGAAGTGGGGCTGAATGCCGAGGTAGCACTCGCAGAGGGTGATGAAGCACGCGACGTGGAGCATGCTGTTGGGGTTGAGGTTGTGGAGCTCCAACCCGTAGTAGTAGAGCAGCCCCCGCAAGAATGGGTGGGCTGGCACCGAGAATCCCCGCTCAAAGAAGGAGCCGTGGACGACCAGCTCACCGGTGTTTGGAGTGGGGATGGTCTCCCCTACGGCGGCGCGCCACTCGACCAACTCCCTTGGCGGCAGCAACCCGAATCGCACGAGGATCTCCAGCCAGGTATCCATCGCCGAGGATTTCATCCACGGAGCCATTGGATCGGCGGGTGACTCCCCTTTGCTTAGCAGCTTCCACACCAAGGCATCCTCTTCGGCTTCTGTCGGATCGGCTTCCCAATGCGGGGATTACATCCGAGGTGGCTGAAGTGGAGGTTGGGGTTTTGGGCGGAGCGGCACGTACGGGCGGATTTGGGAGAAGAGAAGGCGAAGAGTTCGGGCGCAGGAAGAAGAAGAAGGCGAATGGATGCGTGGGCCGAACCCGTGGTCTCTTTAGAATATAAAGGGACGGCCCGAATGGTTCGGTTTCCCCACGTCCGCGCGCGCCCGGATTCGCCGCGCCCCACGATGCGCCCCTTCAGATTCCCTCACGCGCGTTTCTGACGGGCCACGTCGCGTCCTTTTCGCGCCCACGACCTGGCGGCGCCGCGATTCGTGCTAGCTAATGAAGGGAGATCCGACGGTTGGCCTCCCAGGCTTAATGACCCGACGGAATACACCTCCACTAAACGGCGACCGAAGCGTATTTCCCGCGAATCACTAGCCGGTTACCGGATGAATCGGAACTGGGTGTTTCGGTTGTGAAGGGTATCAGAGGCTGGCCTTAAGCAGGAACGCAGTCGCCTGAGTACACCCGAGCGAGGGGCAGTAATGGCGTGCCTCCCGTAGGCCACAAGTTGGATGCTGAGCAACTCGGAGCTGCCGGATTCTCTGCCCAGACCTGCCGAGCACTCAAGTCTCGGAGGCTTTGGTATCTGGGACCCCCAGATTCAGTGGAATGACCCGGCGTAAGGCTTCGCAACTCAGGAACCTATGCACCATGGCTTGTTTCTCTGGTTCTGACGTGAATTTCGGAGGCATTCCTTCAGGGGACTCTAGCTGGCCTTAATCCACTCGAAAAGGCTGGGTGCTACTCGGGAATCCAGTCGGGATTCATGGCATGCCCCATGCTAGGTTATTAGCCGGTCCCTGTCCATAAGGATGGGCCGGATGCCACCAGAGCTTACCCGTTAATAGCTCACCCGCCTTAATATTCCTGCCTTACGGGTGAATGTTACTTGGCTTTAATTGTCTTCTCCGCAGGAGTTCAATTAGTCCTTCGCAATCTCCCAGCAAGCAGAAGTCAGTCGGAAAACTCGGCCAGAGGTGAAGACCGGCAGTAGTGAGATCACGAAGGACTCGGGGGCTACTGATGATGACATGGCACCTGGGTATCGTCAAGGAGGACGAATCCGGCCCTCTGGCCACGGGGTGGGGTGGGCCGGGCCGACTACTCGGAGTCCGACTCCTACACGGGGGCGCCACATCAACGTGGAGTGCAAGACATGGATTAATCTGTATCCGGCTTACCCGGAATCAGTTGTAACAAGTTAGGAAATCAATCTGTTAACCGATTCGGACTCTTGTAACCCTACCCCGGTCGCCTATATAAGGCCCGGTAGGGGACCTCCGATGGGCAGTACTCTCTGGATCAAGAAACTCTCAGGTCATAGTCTATCTCCATTGTTTCCAAGTCCAAGCAACCTCGAGATCGAATCTCCAGGGCTCGCGGCACTCGGGATACAAGTCATATCAGCCACCAAAACACAGGACGTAGGGTATTACCTCTCCGTGAGGGCCTGAACCTGTCTAAATCCTGTCTCCCGTGTGCACCCATCCTGATTTGCTGTGCTCACGCCGCCCCATAGTTAGTATTGCCGGAAAAATACTCCGACACCTGCCCCCGTCGCCGCTCAAGGCAGTGGCCGGCGAGCCACTGCCGGTCACTCTGGCCGGCCACCTCCCGTGCGCCGCCACGCCCCGGCCGCCTCTCCTTCCCCTGCTCCGGCCGCCGGCCTTGGCCCGCCCCGTCTCCCCCGCGCGCCGATCTCCTCCTCCCTCCTCAGCCCTAGCTCTCCTTCCCCCTGCTCTTCCCCCGTGCTTCTCCACTGTGCCCCAAGCTCGCGCCTCCCTCGTGCTTCTCCACTGCGGCGCGAGCTCGTCGAGTAGTAGCAGTTCCGGCAGCCGAATGGGGAAGCGAGCTCGGGAGGTTGGCCGGCGGCGGGAAGCAGACGATGGCTTGGAGCTGGGCGACGCGGGGGAATGCGGAGGGTTGGGGGAGCGGCGGAGCAGGCCACCGGCCGGCGGTGGCAGAGGAGATCAGCGGCCATGGAGTGCTCGGCAGCAGAGGTTGCCTTGGGGAAATTGGCATGGGGAAATCGCAAGGGGGAGAGAAGACTCGCCGGCTATTTTTTTAATTTTTTTTTATCCAGATCAGCATGCCACATAGGTGAAATACAGCGACGTATCCAGATCAGCATGCCACATAGGCGAAATACGGCGACGTGGCCTGGATTGGACCGTATTTGCACCCGCAAACCAAGTTTAGGGGCCCGATCGAGCGTTTTTGAGAAAATTGTACTAACCTGCACGCACCTCCCAAGTTTAAGGACTGCCAGTGCAATTAACTCTTAGTTAATATATTACGCAACTTTTTTCACCTAGGCCTCTCCCCAGTCTCCGGGCCTTTGGTATGAGGGAGCGGAGGCTTACCCAGGGTTCCGCCTTCTACCAAAAAATTCTAAGTGTTTATATTAGCACCTAGGAGGATTTTAACTTCCAACCTCCTACATCTCAAAGGAGTACACTACCACTACAGTAGCAATTACTTGGTGATAAGCATGGGGTAGCAACCTATCTATATTAATAACCATCTAGTTTAAGAAAAATCTGAAAAATAAAATATAGAACCGGAATAATCCGAAAATATGCGGATATATTGGAAAATCACTACGGATTACACGAATAAATTTCAAAAAATTGAAAAATCCACGATTTTAGAAAAATTCAAAGAAACTTAGAATTTTTTTTCTAAAATTTCAGAAAAAATATGAAAAATTCTAAAAATTTGGGAAAAGTTTCATAAATTAAGGAGAAAAGGCGAAAGTCCCCAAAATCAATAAATTTTTCCAAAAATCCTAGGAGAACTAGGGGGACCCAAAAGAAGGGGAAGAGAAGGAAAAAAAGATGCGTCGATGCTGTTCTTTTTCTAACTGTCATCTAACAACGGCAACACCGATGCCCTCATAATATCATGGGAGCAAAAAAGTTTTTATCAAGTCAAGGGCCATGTTCATTCAGGATCATGCGTCAACCACCTCAAATTGTTGTGTTGATCCGGATGGGCGCTTCTTGACCGCCCGAAGCGGCAAGGGGCTACTGTTGTAAAGGAAGTTTCCGTGCTACCCCGAATCGATACAATTGTTGGTATAACCTTTTCACCCTTCGTCCAACATAGACTTACATTTGTCTTCTCTCCCCTCAATAATAGGGATATGGATGGGAGGTGTTGAATTCAGAGCATGGAAAGGAATACACTGGAAGAATTGCCTCTTATCAACAGCTACAGCGTGCTTTTAAAAGAGCTGAGATACTTCATGATGGTCTAGACCCTGAGAACCCATCATTTGTTAAGACAATGGTTCGATCACATGTATCCAACTTCTTTTCGCTCGTAAGATGTCGTTATCTAGAATTTTTTGACTAATTTTGATAAAAAATAATATGTATTAGCAACTAATAATCATGGTTATGTTTTTTCCCATCATCCAAGGGTCTCCCTACTAGGTTCTGCAAAGATAATCTGCCTCCCGGAATACAACATAAGATAGTGTTAGAGGATGAAGAGGGTGTTGAATTTGATGCCGTATACATTGGAAATCGAATAGGTCTGAGTGGTGGATGGAGATGCTTCTCGATGCACCACAACTTGGAAGATGGGGATTCATTGGTCTTTGAATTGGTCGAGCCTGACAGATTCAAGGTACTTTTTTACGTAGGTCCAGTACTGCATTCCTCATTAATCTGGAATAGAGAAACTTCTCTGCTGTAACAGCCGAATAAAAAAACATTCTGCTGACATCAGCAGGGGCCCACCTGCTAACGCCAGCCCCCGCGTCCCGCCCGCGTGCCACGCGGCGCTGCCCCGCGTCCCGCCTGGGGCCGGCCCTCTTGCCCCTGCACGCCCCGGCCGCCCCGTACCGACGCGTCGCCGCCGGCCATGCCGGCCGGTCGGCCGGCCACACCTTTCCCCCGCAGCCCCGGCCTCCCTCCCTCTCCCTCTCTCTCCCTCTCTCTCTCTCTCCCCTCTTTCCCTGCCCCGCCTCTCTCCGCCCCGCTCCGCCCCGCTCGCCGCTCCGTCGGCGTCGCCGCCGTCTTCCCCATCTCCGGCGCCGTTTCGCTGTCTCCTCCCCGACCCCACCGGTGCCACCTTGCCTCCCCCGACCCTGCCGGCATCTTCTCTGCCCCCGGCGCCGCCCCGCCGCCTCGTCTCCCCGCCCCACCGCCGGCTTCCGTCGCCTCCCCCACGGCCCGACCCAACCCGTGGTGAGCCGCCCCCCCTTCTCCCCCCTGGCAAAAATAAAGAAAAAAAGAAGAAAAAGAAAAGGAAAAATAAAAAAATAAAAAAAATAAAAAAACCTAGGGCCCGCTGGTTAGTGGCTTAGGCTAGGTTAGTCTAGGTATAAAAAGTAAATTAGGGTATTTTTTGTATTTAGAAAAGGCAGAAATTAAATTAAAAAGGCTGAAAGCTTCAAAAATTCACCAAAAATTCATTTTAACTCAGAAAATTATGAAAATTTTATATTTGGAATCAGTGCAACCTGAGGTATCCAATAAATATTTTTTGGCTATATAATTGTGCTAGAAGTTTCTAGAATTAATTAAAATTCATTAAAACTTGTATAAATCGCTATAAATTCAATTCTTGCCCAAAAATTATGAAGTTTTGCTAGCATAACCAATAAATCATATATTACCCCTTAAAAATGTCCCCATATTATTTTGATATCCAAAAATCCATTAATTAAGAAGTATAGCCAATTGATCACTTCTCGGTCGACGGTAATTGTCGCAAGGACCCTAGTTTTAATACCTAACTCCCAAAAGGCATGAAATCGATTACAATTGCTCTCTACTTTAAAATGACTAACTACTAAAGTGCATCTCATTCCATATTCATGCCATGTCATCTTGAATTCTCATTTGGTTATTTCCGTACTTTTCGTCGTCATTTTGCAAAACCTTAGAAACCAACGACGAGGGAGTGGAGCCTCAACAATTCGATTCCCAGGAATCCGAAGAATTCCCTAGTCCAGGCAAGCTGAGCTTGCGACATTGCTATGCTACATTTATTGTCGTTACCTTATTATCGCATACCATGCTTATGAATTGTTCATCTCGGTTGAATACTTTGTAATGCCATTATCATGCTTGGGTTTAATTTGACGATAAATCAACTTGAACCCTTAATAAGTGAGATGAGAGACGAGGGAGCATGGTTGGGAGGGCGTTTGTACAATGTTGGGGTCGCTTGAGCCCTATGTCGAGTTTACTGGAGGTACAGTACGTGAACCCTCACTCGATGCTCCTTGAAAAGCCGCGAGGCAGTTGGTTGTGTCGGGGACCATAGTTGATGTCTGGTTGGTGCCTGCTCATGGTGGACTAGCTATCCTCATGAGCCGGACCAAGAGAATCTTTATGGGGTCATCGACCAACCAAGGTCTCGTTGTGTGAAATTGAACTGAATGATGTTGGCCTGTAGGTCAAATCAAGAGTTCCTGTTGCTATATGGTATTGATCTGTTGAATCTGGTTATGGGTTGACTGATGTTATCTTGGTCACGCTATATGATGAACTTACAATACTTGGTGCTGTTCACATCTACTAGCATGGTAGGACTGATACTCTTCTTCCTGTTAACCTGATATGAATGTCATGTCCAAGCACTACTAAGACTTGCGAGTACGTTTGTACTCATTGGTAGTTATTGTTGCATGCTTAGGAACAGGTGAACCCTCCCTCGGCGACTATTTCCCTGACGACGCGTGATCGGTTATCTCTTCAGCTTTACGAACTTGTGGACTGATGTGGGGTATTTTGGGTCTTTTGAGATACTAGCTTGTATCTCAGGGTAGAACTGCGTGTTTCCGCTGTTTATCTCTCATACTTAAGGCCTTCGGGCCAGCAGTTTGTAAATTAAGTAACTGCCCAAATGTAAGGGACGTGTACTATCTATTTGGTAAATCCTCCCTGTAGAGTTTGTGTAATGATATGCAAAGTTGTTTACCACGGCTCTTCGTGCACAGTGTGTGTATGGTTGAAGTGTACGAAGAGACAGTATGGAGTTAATATGAATCTCTGATACGAGGTTTGTGATCACAAGCCGAGTGACCCACCAGCTGTGATGCGACTGCCGGCTGGGCAGGGTGTGGACGTCAGTGTCGGGCTTTCGGGTGACCCACCAGTCTGTGCTACGGCCGATTGGGTTAGGGTGTGGGCACGGACGTCGGGCTCATCTTGTGATTGCACTCCTCGTCGTGGTAGCCGAGTATTAACTCACTATAGGGTTTCGGAATCATATTTAGTTTACTGAATGATATACGTTTCTGGCCGGCTGGACCAGCAGTGAGACATACGACCAGGTGGTCAGGTAGTGTTCGTATGCAGTGCTGGTTTGGTGTCGGACCCTTAACGGTGTGTGCACACGAGGTAACGTGTATCCACGTTAAGTGGTTGCTCGGTCTTTGACGACGTATCATACGTTAAGCCAGATACGATTCCGGGTTTCGACTGTTGGGTTGATCTCCAAAGCCAACGGCCAGAGGATTTTGAGGGAGCTGTTGAAGCTCTAACCGTCGCCCTGATCGGGGGCACCAAACCCACAATTGGTTTCGGTCCCCCGTCACAGCACTATATAAAGATTAAAGGGAGGGGAGGCAAGGCACCTGACGAATCCAAAAAGTGAACGTGAGGCAACAGCCACCCCGACATTCCCGAACACCCATCCAATCCAGGGTTCTTAGCGCGAGTGACGGGAAGACCGAGGCCGGGACGGGAAGACCAAAGCCGGGATGACACCGGCCGTGGAGAGGAGCTATCGCATCTGCACTGCATCCACTCTGGCCGTGCTTCACCGAGTCTGCATCACGCCTGCTACGAGCAGGCACGGGTCTTTGCTTCGTGTCTTAAGCCAATGGCTTCTCCGGGTACTGATCTCACGATTCCGCATTTAATCACTAGGTGTTCTAGAGGTGAGATTAGGTGTTCATCATGTTAATCCTAAAGAATCAAGTCTATCATTTGGTATCAGAGCAATACCTTAATCCCTCTAGAACCCTAAGCCCCGGTTAATGCATTGGATTAGCACGATTAATCTTGATTAATGTTTGAGCCCTGTGATTGTTTCGGTCAACAATTAGAAGGAGATGATGTCACAGGAATTAATCGAATTTTATGCTAAAGAGCATCTTACATGCATCTGTTCATGAGTTGCATTGCAAAACAAAACAAAAAAAATCCCCAAATGCCATACCTGGACCCGTGGCCGCTCGGTCGCCGGGGCTCCGCCGCTCCGGCTCTCCGCCGCCCCGCGCCGCCGTCTCGGCCGTCCGCCATACCGCCGCTCGCCGCGCAGCGCGCCGCGGCTCCGCCGCTCGGTGCCTCGCCGCTTCTTCAGCGGCCTCGCCGCAGTGCCGCCGTTTGCCGCTGCCAGCCCGCCGGCGCCGCCGCTTACCGGCCCACCGCCGGCTCCCTCCCGCCTTAGCCGCAGCCGGGCCCCCGCCCGCTTCCTCCCGCCTTAGCCGCCGCCCCCTCCGGGATGAGAATTTTTTTCTTTGCTAAGGGCTAGGGTAGCAGTGCTTCTTATACTGAAGCGAAAATAGTAGGCATTCGTTGGATTTAATCCAACGGTTGTGGATGCTCCGGGATTTTGATGGGCTAAAGGGCTGGGAGCTGTTATGGGCTTTTTGGGCTGCACGAGGGGGAGCTGGCCGCAGGCTCTTCCATGCTTAAGAATTATGAATTTCCAGTATGAGTTAAGATTAAGAAGTTAAGATTAAGAATTTCTTCCATACTTAAGAATTAAATATGGCTAATGACTATTTCTGACCAACGTTGATTATAGTCACATGCTATTTAATTTTGCATAGATTCTTGTTCATTTTCTGCCCAACGATGAAATGAATTAGAATTTAAAACTGATGTTTTATAGCAAATGTGTTTTAATAAATTCTTATTCACTTTCTGCCCAACGGTGATATGAATTAGGATTTAATCTAATGTTCTACATGTTGTTAATCAAACCAACGTAGGGTTAATTACATGCAATTATTTCATTAAAGTTTTGTGCAATTTTTTCTGATTAAGTTTCAATATATTATCAGCTGTGAATGTTTCCAACATCGCTGCCACAATAGATGGCATTGAGCAGCTGACTGGGAACAACTTTCCCGCTTGGAAGGAAAAAGTGTTAGTCGTTCTCGGGGTCTTGGACCTCGATTACGCACTCAGAGTTGATGCTCTCATTGAGCCCACCGCTGGTGTGGTGAACTTTAATGAACTAAAGAAAGTCTATGAAACTAATGCTGAGAAATGGGAGCGGTCCAACAGAATGTCTCTCGTGATAATGAAGAATTCCATTTCCATAGGGATTAGGGGTGCAATCCCTAATTCCGATAATGCTAAGGTTTATCTCAGGAATGTAGAGGAACAATTTCAAATTTCATCTAAGGTCTATGCGACAACCTTGATTCAGAGGCTATTGACTAGCAAGTTCAACGGCTCTGGCAGCCTAAGAGAGCATATTATGCACATGAGCAACATGGCTGCCAGACTTAAGACTCTGGACATGGAGATCTCAGAAGGTTTCCTTGTCCACTTCATAACGTCCTCCCTGCCTCCTGATTATGCAGCTTTTAAGATCAACTATAATACTCAAAAGGAGAAATGGAAGATGAATGAGTTGATCGCCATGTGTGTTCATGAAGAAGAGAGACTTAAGTCTGAGGGAAGAGATACTGTCCATCTGGTTGGCACCGGAAAGAGGAAGTTCCAAGGAGACTTCAGATCTAAAAAGAAGATGCAGTTCTCTCCTAAGAATGAGAAATCAGCGCATAGAGGACCTAAGTCACCCACTGCTCCAAGTGGCCCTGGGTCTTCAAGCACCACTAAATGCCACTTTTGCAAAGAAGAAGGTCATTTCCAAAAGGATTGTGCTGGTTTTCTAAAGTGGCTTGCTAAGAAAGGTAATGATGAAATTACTTTTGTTGATGAATCCCTTTATGTAAGTTTTTCACTTAACACTTGGTGGATTGATTCTGGTGCTACTGTGCACGTCACCAACTCATTGCAGGGATTCAGTACAAAGAGAACCCTAAGAAAAGGGGATAGAAGCCTTAGAGTGGCCACTGGAATGGAAGCTGTGGTTGAAGCCGAAGGATCAATCTCATTAGTCTTAGAGTCTGGCTTTGTTCTTAGGCTTAATAATGTCATTTATGTTCCTACCTTAAGGAGGAATTTGATTTCCGTATCTTGTCTGGATGATGTTGGATATTTTTGTACCTTTGGAGACAAGCGTTGCATAATTTCTTTTAATTCAGATGATGTTGGTCTTGCCATTCGGCATGACAAATTATATATGCTTTCGCTATATGAATCTCCTGTATCTATGCATGTGTGTGATGCAAATAATAAAAAACAAAAGAATAATGATGCATCATCGAAATTGTGGCACTGTCGTTTGGGCCACATTTCGAGGGGGAGAATGGATCGTTTGATCAAAGAAGAAATACTCCACCCATTAGACTTCTCAGACTTAGAACACTGCATAGATTGCACTAAAGGAAAATTTTTCAAACAAATAAAGAAAGGAGCCATTAGGAGCACGGGACCATTAGAATTAATTCACATAGATATCTGCGGTCCTTTTCCCGTAACGTTAATAGACGGTTTTGACTCATTTATTACGTTCACTGACGACTACTCTCGTTATGGATATATTTTCCCAATTAAGGAACGATCTGAAACACTTAGCAAATTTATGATATTTAAGGCTGAAGTTGAAAATCAGCTCAATCTAAAGATTAAAGTTGTGCGATCAGATCGAGGCGGAGAATATTACGGAAGACATGCCTCTTATGGTCAGATTCCTGGCCCCTTTGCTAGGTATCTTCAAGAAAATGGCATAGTCGCCCAATATTCAATGCCTGGTGAGCCCCAGCAGAATGGAGTGGCTGAAAGGCGAAATCGCACCCTAATGGACATGGTGCGTAGTATGTTAAGCCATTCCACTCTGCCAGTTAAATTATGGATGGAAGCACTGAAGACGGCTGCACACATACTAAAGCGGGTCCCTAGTAAATCTGTACCCAAACACCTTATGAATTATGGACTGGGAAAAAACCTAGTTTAAAATATTTAAGAGTGTGGGGCTGTTCCATTGAGGCCAAAGTCTTCAATCCACATATTGGGAAATTGGACCCTAAGACAGTCAGTTGTCATTTTATAGGGTACCCCGACAGATCTAAGGGGTATCGATTTTATTGTCCAGATCGAACGACTAAGTTCGTGGAAATGAGACACGCCGTGTTCTTAGAAAATGAAGGACTTAATGGGAACCTGGAGCCTAGGAAGATTGATCTTGAGGAAAAGCGGGTTTGTGTTGTTACACCGCTTATCCAAGAGAATTTTATTCCGACGCAAGTGGAAGTGCCTCTAGTGGATGATTCCACTGCTACGCATCCTGTTGAAGATCAAGAAACGCCTGATATTGCTATATCTAATGTTGATCCTCAACAGCTCGTTGTGGTGGCAAACAAACAAATTAATGAGCCACCGAATGAACCAATTAGAAGATCACAGCGAGAAAGAAGGTCTGCTATCCCGAACGATTATGTTGTTTACATGAATGAGGATGTGAACGACGTTGGGAAAGTAGAAGATCCCACCTCATATAAAGCCATGATGAGTACGAATTCACCTAAGTGGCTTGAAGCCATGAATGATGAAATAAAATCTATGAGCACAAATGACGTATGAGACTTAGTAGAAATTCCTGATAGAGTCAAAACAGTTGGCTGTAAATGGGTATTCAAAACCAAACATGACTCTAAGGGAAATGTCGAACGGTTCAAAGCAAGGCTTGTAGCAAAAGGCTTCACTCAAAGAGAAGGGATTGATTATAACATACATTTTCACTAGTCTCAACTAAGGATTCCTTTAGGATTGTTATGGCTCTTGTTGCTCACTATGACTTAGAATTACATCAGATGGATGTTAAGACAGCTTTTCTTAATGGTGATTTGGAAGAAAAAGTATACATGGCTCAGCCGGAAGGTTTTGTCATGGAAGGAAAAGAACACTTGGCATGCCGTCTTAAGAAATCCATTTATGGACTAAAGCAATCATCCAGACAGTGGTACCTAAAGTTTGATAAAATAATTAAGGATTATGACTTTAAAGAAAATAGAGTGGACAACTGCATCTATGTTAAATTTAAGGGGAGCAAGTTCACTATATTAGTTCTTTATGTGGATGACATCTTATTGGCTAGCAGGGATAAGGGTATGTTGCATGAGACCAAGAGATTTCTGTCCTCTAATTTTGACATGAAGGATCTCGGTGATGCGTCTTATGTTCTTGGAATTGAAATTCACCGAGACAGGTCCAAAGGGATATTGGGTTTATCCCAAAAGGCATACATAGACATAGTACTGAAAAGATATTATATGCATAAGTGCTCTGCCTTGCCTGTCCCTATAGTTAAGGGCGATAAGTTCGGGACGTTCCAATGTCCAAGGAACCAATATGAAACTGATCAGATGAAGTTGGTTCCTTATGCTTCAGCTGTCGAAAGCATTATGTATGCTCAAGTATGTACACGTCCTGATTTAGCTTTTGTGACTGAGATGCTTGGCAGATATCAGTCGAATCTAGGACCGGACCACTGGAAAGCGGTTAAGAAAGTCTTGCGATATTTGCAAGGAACTAAAGGTTACATGCTCACATATAAGAAATCAGATAACCTTGAAGTTGTAGGTTACTCAGACTCAGACTTTGCGGGATGTGTTGATACTAAGAAGTCGACATCAGGATATATCTTCACCCTTCCAGGGGGAGCTATTTCT
Source organism: Stipa capillata (assembly GCA_019208055.1). NCBI lineage: Eukaryota > Viridiplantae > Streptophyta > Magnoliopsida > Poales > Poaceae > Stipa > Stipa capillata. Next base: position 252,534 of record JAGXJF010004324.1, read on the forward strand.
TGGAAAAGCTCCAAACAGACACTTACGGCATCATCTATGATGCAGGCTGAGTTTGTGGCATGTTATGAAGCTACCGGGCAGGCCGTATGACTTAAGAATTTTATTCCCGGACTTAGAGTGGTAGACAGCATATCAAAGCCACTCACCCTGTACTGCGATAATGAGCCCGTAGTCTTTTATGCGAGTAACAACAAGTCAAGTGGTGCTGCCAAACACATTGACATAAAGTATCATGTTGTGAAAAATAGAATCCAAGATCAAACAATTGATATTAAGCACATTAGTACTGATGCTATGCTTGCGGATCCACTTACAAAAGGCTTACCACCCAGTATTTTTAGTAATCATGTTGCCGACATGGGTTTACTGGAAAGTCTCTGATTCTAGATATAAGGACCACTAATGAAACCATCTCCCATTAAGAATAACGTTTTCCATCTCGACGTAAAATGGTGTGCTATAAGTTCTGGAGTTCATTGGCGTTTCGTTGACCAATGCAACACATTGCTTTGGTGCATCGGTTTTATCAAGAGTGGGCTTATGATGTTAGCCTTTCGATCAAGGGGGAGAATGTTGGGTTGGTTGATCTCCAAGGCCAATGGCCAGATGATTTTGAGGGAGCTGTTGAAGCTCTAACCGTCGCCCTGATCGGGGGCACCAAACCCACAATTGGTTTCGGTCCCCCGTCACAGCGCTATATAAAGATTAAAGGAAGGGGAGGCAAGGCACCTGACGAATCCAAAAAGTGAACGTGAGGCAACAGCCACCCCGACATTCCCGAACACCCATCTGATCCAGGGTTCTTAGCACGAGTGACGGGAAGACCGAGGCCGGGACGGGAAGACCAACGCCGGGACAACGCCGGCCGTGGAGAGGAGCTATTGCATCTGCACTGCATCCACTCCGGCCGTGCTTCACCGAGTCTGCATCACGCCTGCTACGAGCAGGCACGGGTCTTCGCTTCGTGTCCTAAGCCAATGGCTTCTCCGGGTAGTGATCTCACGATTCCGCATTTAATCACTAGGTGTTCTAGAGGTGAGATTAGGTGTTCATCATGTTAATCCTAAAGAATCAAGTCTAACACCGATATCTGCCATGACTGCAAAACCTTGCAGGCATTCATAATCTTCTCCCAACCCAATTAAGCAGCCTACATAGAACTATCGAAGTGACAACAAAATCATAAATTTCTGACATTAATGTCTTCTAAGAGAGTACGTAAGCATAATTGTATAGGAGCCCTAAACGTATCAATGCAAGCATGGCAAGCAAGGAAATAGCCAAATAGGTGTGCTATGTTCTTATAGCATTGCACTTATTTGTTAGATTTGTATCATCAAGCTGAGGATTGTGTAGCATGTGTATTCAACTGTTCATAAACATCAGGGCTAACGATTTATTCTTATGTATATTCAATTGCATTTTTGGGGTTCTACTTTGGCAGCCTTGACTTGCAAATTTTTACCTGTTACAGATTTACATTATTAAAGCTATTGATGAGGATGCAAATGAGGCTGAGCCTGATGATCAGAACGATGACGTGGATACAAATGACACCGATCCAACCAAGCAACAGCCTGATCAGAAGGATTCACCTGTTGCTGAACACCCTTCCAGTCCTGAACCTCTAAAAGGCGCTAAAAGAAGAAAACTCCGTGGACGACGGTAGTTTGCTTATTAATTATATCAGACTTGAAATGTCGGTACCTCGGGAAAGTATGTTGCCGTATATAGCGATGCGCTCTCCTGCTAGGTCATCCATTTGACCTGTTCTTTTTTAAAATTATGGGTGTTCAGTAACCTCAACATAGGTAGGCCTAGATTACATGTAAATTAATGTCCTAGCAATCGAGCACTCAAATCCCTCTACATGATGCTAATCTGTTGTCTCAAGCACTGCAGTGTTGGTTTCTTTGGTTTCGCTATGCGCATCTGTACACGATCGAAGGGAGAATCATAGCTCATGTCATGTGTGTACAGAAACGTTTCTGAAATTCTGGAACGCCCAGCTGTCAATATTCCTCAGCTGTTCATCTACAGGAAGCCTATTAAAGACCGGAAAGCAAAAAAGAAATGTCAATAATATCCCTGTGTCACATTCTCTAGTTTACATCAAAGCTGAGCAAGTAATGTACAAGACAAAGGATCCAAGAGTAACACGTCCTGTTACAAAATATTGTTGCATTTACAAGTAACAACACTACGAAAACACCAAGATCACCGAGGAGTCAACGCCCCAGAAAGCACACCACTACTGGCATCAACACTACCAGAGGTCTGTGAGACAAATAAAGTCCCAGTTGTTGAGGAAATTGACGTCGATTTAGTCATGTCAACGGAGTCTGTGTCCGGGATCTCCAGCAGAACAAGATCCACCTCTGGCATCATCCTCAGGATGACCTCGAGTTCTCGGACGATCTCGGACATGGAAGGCCTGGCATCAGTCTCATCCTGGCAGCACTTGGTTGCTAGCGAGAGGAACCTTCTGATGCTGTCTGGAGGACACAAGCCCATTCGGCTATCGATGATTTCAGAAATATCACCTGATTGGTAAGCTTTGTTTACCTGTAACAAGCGCAAAATTTAGATTTTTTTCAGTAAACTGTTATTGTTTAACTTATTCGTATCTGGAGCGTAGCCTTTTCCTTGAAGCAAGCAGAAAAACATGTTGAGCCACTCCCCACTGATATCCCATCATAATGAGTTAATCACAGATTGCACAACCCAGTTTCGTGATAATAACATACAGACTGCTTTATATGGATTTTCAACTGATTCCAGCAGTTAGCTAAAGTTACTAGCTAAAGTTGAAGATTCTATACCTCTCTCACTATGTTTTTACCATGCTCAATTGGCTTCATCCCAGTCAATATTTCAAGAAACACAACGCCAAGGCTATACACATCACTTTTGTCCGTCAGTTTATGAGTCAGGAAGTATTCTGGATCAAGATACCCCTGCCAAAATGAGAAAGATATAGTATTACTGCATAAGAAAGCAGACACCTGTAATTTCGCCTGTGTAACTAACACTTACCGGGGTGCCTTTAACAACAGTGGAAACATGAGCTGGTAATGTCCCTTCAATATCTGGCACTGGAGCAAGCCTCGAAAGACCAAAGTCAGCCACCTTCGCGACAAATTTCGAGTCCAACAGAATGTTACTGGCCTTCACATCACGGTGAAATATAGGAGGATTTGCATCGGTGTGTAGATACAGAATTCCCTTCGAGGCACCCAGCGCAATGTGCAACCTCAAACCAAAACCGGGAGATCGTTTGGACTTGGCTGGGATTGAAAAAGATGTAAGATAAGATTAGGTGCTTACTATAGAACAAGAACATTGATAACAGGTCCAACTGTCCAATGATTACACAATACACTTTCAACAGGTTCAAGCATAAATCACTGGTGAAAGCACATCAACCATCAAGATTCAGGAAACTGACGAGTGTATAGGTGGTCTTGATTTAAAAGTATACTATGGGATAACTATAGTATGGAAAAGACAAAAAAAAATTGACAATATGAACGCCATGTACTTACTAGAAAGATGATCACGTAAGGTACCGTTTGGCATGAATTCGTAAACTAGCATCTGCAAAACACAATTTCGCATGGCAACATGAGCAACAAAGTTTATAGGAATATTCTTCAATGTAGCAGGGATGATGTTGACAAAATATCATATCCATATTAATAATTCAAACCAAAGAGATGCACCTGTTCATCTTCTTCATCACAATAACCAACTAACGAAACCAAATTCCGATGATGCAATCTAGACAACAACTCTATTTCTGTGCAAAACTCCTTCGAACCTTGAAGAGAGTCCTCGTGCCCCCGTTTGATTGCTACAATTTCTCCATCATCTAGAATTCCTTTATAGACTTTGCCATAACCTCCCTGACCAACTTGAGCTGATAGGTCAAAATTATTAGTGGCCCTAGCCATTTCTTCAAATCTGAAGCACCGAACACCGTCAATTTTGACAGAAAACCTTGACACTGCAAATGGTAATATGATACAAATCTTCAGGTGCTACGTCTTGAACAAGATGTCTGCTAGCAAGGTTTATTCACATAACCAGCTTATTTCTTGCAGAAGTATAATGACTTACATGACCGTCTTGAAACTGTTCTATGTCTTGAACGCCTTCTCATTATTAGGATAGTAGCTGCTGCAGAAAGTGCAATAGCACCAGCTATTGTACCTCCCAAGATACCACTCAATGCAGCCTTGCTTAAACCTGATGAAGCTACATTTGGATATTCTGCAAAATTATGACATACAATAGACATGTTATCAGTAATGATAAGAGTAACTGGCCAAAGCACAATGAGGCCATACAACTAAATGAATCACAAGTCATGTTTGTCTTTATTGTTAGTCAACACATGCCTTTTTATCTTCTACAATAATCTTAAAAATATATTTATACATCAAAAGTAACTTGCCAATGACAAGTATTATACTGTTGTGTAGCATGCAGTCACTAATCATTTTTGTGGGGGAGTGCAGTCATTAATCATTATAACTGCTGAAGTGCTGACCAAACTAACATAAAGGCTACAAAAAAGTTGTCACTGTTTACTCTGTAGTACAAATGGCCTAAAACTAGAATTTTCATCATGAAATTATGTTTGCACAATTTAGCTTCAAAGTGTACATACCATCTGCATAGGAACCAAGTGTGAAATTGAGAAGCTCATATGGACCAAACACATCTGAAAGAGTAATTTCCCATCCAGCAAGTTCATGTCTGAGTCGCACAACCTCAGACATATTGAATAAACTTGTATTACTTGGAAATAACTTCAGATGCATATTGAGCCTTGGACCCACCTCCCATATGTAGTGCTCAATATGTAGCTGGTAAAGAAACAGTTTCAACAAAGAGGTTAAGTTGATCCCAAAGGCATCTTCATAGGGATGAAAGTCTGTGACTCCTGGACTCTTCAGTCGAAGTCCAACTCCAAGTGGCACGGCACAAAAACAAGGTATAGGGGATGACGGATTGTACTCATAATTTTTATCTGTTGGGCAAGGTGAACAATTTAAGCTAGAGCCTTGTTTCTGTTTAGATGTTTGCTGGTTTACTGACTGCGGTTGGCAAAGGTTGTCTATCAGAGCTCCACTAGAATTCCCACATACAGGGTTTCCATACAACCTGAACAAAATGACAACAGTGGGGTTACTATCCATTGCGTTCACCTTCAAACAAACAATCCATTGCATTAAGTTTTCAGTCAATAAGGGAATATAAGTACATTTTATCTCTGTGAAAAGGGAATATTCAGTTACGGTCCCGACTGTCACTGGTATAATACAATACAAGCATGGGATGCAAAATCTATTTTGTTGTTATTTATATCTATTCTCAAACTGGAACAGTATAGCCTGAAAACTTTAAAACAGAACAGTACAGGCTGGTCTTTAAAAGAAAAGGAACGCATGAGGTGCTGTTGACAACCAAAATGGAGATCACAAATTGCGCTTACATTGCATGTTCACAAAATCTCTATTAAGAATGCATCGAAAAACATACTATGGATATGTTTATGTAGGAATACAAATTGATAATGCGTTGCATATATGCATGAACGTACATTACAGTAACATTTTGGGGAGGATTAAATGCAGCCGGAATTGTCTTGAGGGAATTATTTTGGAAGTCCCTGCAGTATTAACAAATGTATTAAGTACATATAGTTATAGCAAGCAGGAAAAGAATAATTCTGCAAAAAGGATCGTACAGAACAAAGCTTCTATTTCCAGTAAGAATGATGCCATTCCAGATTGTTGAGGGAACAGCACCATCTAGATTATTATTTTCAACTGACCTGTAAAACGAAATTTTCACGTGCATATAACAAAAGAAAACATAAAAAAACTATATGATTACTTGGAAACTATTACACATGCATCCTTATTTGCAAATGCAATTTAAAAAAGAAACAGTCATACAGGGTGTGATTTTGTATTAATCCAGATAAAACGGATACAAACTGTAAACTGATTATGATTTTGAACATATGCACCTGCAGAAATCAATACGACCTCGAGTATTTAAATTACAAGATATTATCTCAAATTCATGCTTATTTAGTTTCTGAATAAACAGTGGCAGATGCAAAATTGTACTCTTATTCAAGACAATTTGACAAGCTAAATATTATACTTACAATAGCTGAAGATTAGTAAGCCCTGAGAAGTTTAACAGGATAGTTCCATTAAGTATATTGTGTGACAAATCACTGCAGAAAACCAGAAATCAACTCAGTGATTAAAGAAGATAAACAAACATTAACAGAGGTACGTACATTGTAGTGATATTTGAGGCAAGCTTATTAGTTGGTATCGATCCTGTCAGCTTGTTCCAGCTAAGATCCCTGAAAATGCACGGGTAATAGTTCAGACTTCAGACACCTATGGAGTTGTTTCCTGAACTGAATGAACTGAAAAGCTGGCTGCCCATTGTTAACGAAGTTTTCAGATGCCATGGAACACTTTTGGAAGAAAAACTACTACTCTAATCTCAAACACAAACAGTCTATACTCTGTAGTGGGGAGTATGAAGTGCCATGTTCAAACTGAGAGGCAGTAGCCATAACGTCAAAAGATATTAATATATCTATTATATATCAAAAGTACGCGTGGGGTAAACCAAAAAAAAGAGAGACATGTTAGAAAATTCTACAAAAAAGCAAAACATGGAGCCATTAATCGGGTAGACCATCTTTTTATTAGTAGATCACAACCGACAGATCCTCTAACTATAGCTAAACATATCACAACCGATAGGTCTTCTAATTATACCTAAACAAATCACAGTTAATAGATCATCATAAATGTACCTAAACATATCACAATCAATAGATCATCACAACTATAGCTAGACATATCATAGCCGATAGATCATCATAATTGTATCCAAACAGATCACAACCGATAGATCTTCAAAATTGTAGCTAAATAGATCACAACCGATAGATCTTAAAAATTGTAGCTAAATAGATCACAACTGATAGATTTTTATAATTATACCTAAACAGATCATAGTTCATAGATCATGATAAATGTATCTAAGCAGATCACAACCGATAAATCTTCATAACCGTATCCAAACAGATCACAGCCGATAGCTCTTCATAACTGTACCCAAACAAATCACAACCGATAAATCTTCATAATTGTACCTAAACAGATCATAGTTGATACATCATCATAACTGTACTGAAATAGATCACAACTGATAGATCTTCATAACCGTACCCAAACAGATCGCAGCTGATAGATCATCATAGCGGTACCCAAACAGATCACAGCCGATAAATCATCATAGTCATACCCAAACAAATCACAACCGATAGGTCTTCATAATTGTACCTAAACATATCACAGTCGATAAATCTTCATAATTGTACCTAACAATATCATAACCGATAATTTGTCATAACTACACCTAAACATTGTCGGGCCATTGATCTTGTAAACCTTTATTATTAGTGGATCGTAATTGATAAATCTTAATAACTTTACCTAAATTATCCGGCCATTGATCTGATGCACCTTAATTATTAATCGTCCATGACCAATAGATATTTATAATTTTACACCTCATGCAAAAGTTCCTAACCTTTTAAGCCCGCATAGTGATCTACTATCAACAACCAGCAATTTGAACCTTAACTTTGCGTACTAATCCAATATCACATGCAAACATTTGGCTAGATTGTGAACCAAACTTTAATTCTGTGTAATCTAATATCATGTACAAACAACTTATTGGCTCAATATAGCGACTGCTCGGCCGGCCAGCTCGCCATCCAAACTTTCATTCCACGTATTTATCTAATATCACATACAGGTAACTAGCCGACTAATGCAAAACCAATGATCGGATCGGTGATGCAAACATTAATTCTAATATCCGCACAAATAACACATCCTGTCGTAATATGGTGTTCTCACAAATAGTATAATAATACATATCTACGTAAGTCTAAGAAAAATAAAGATGCTTAAAGACGTTTCCCACGAAATTGCGCAGGAAACCGAGCTAGTTGGAAGATAATAGTGAGATGTACTTCCATTAGGACTATTGTACTCACAAATAGCCAAGTTGAGATATGCCACTCAGATCAGGAATAGCACCCTGCAAGCTGCAGTTCCTAAGGCTCCTGATAACACAAGAAGTATTTTCCTCAGCATTTTGCATATTCGGTACAAGTGTAAGCATTACGGAAACTGGATATTGGTATGTTGCAATTGCTCCTGAATAAAGACTGGAACTAAATCATTATATGAAAGGTATTTAAACTTTTATAGAATAAGGAGAAAAAGAAAGAAATATAATGATACAAAGAGAATGATCATGCTCACAGCTTTAAAAGTGTTGATATGTTGGTGTATGTAGTAGGGATGGAACTTCCACTGAAGTTATTGTTGTCAGCCTGACTAGGAACAGAAAGATATGAACATAAGAAATGGGTGTATCTTTTTTATGAGAAACAGTTTTCCTCAGAGAGTGACAACTGGGTGCATACAATATTTTCAGAGCAGGTGCCTCTGCTAATTCTGGAGGAAGAGGTGCAGACAAATTGTTGTTATCAACAAGGCTGCAAAAGTGCAAAGTGTTGGTTAGTATATTACAAAACAAAGATCAATTCCACACCCCTACGAAGAAGAAAAATATGGTAAATTAATAGGCATACAGGTGAAGAAGCGCAGGCAATCTGGACAATTCAGATGGGATTTGTCCACTTAATGAATTATTATTCATGTGGCTGAAATGAATGGGAAGCTAAGGTTAGAACTAAGCTCACATTGAACAGCAAAGCATGGAGAAAATGGAAATGAACAGTTCTTACATGTGTTTCACACTTATTAAGTTGGCAAATGACTTAGGTATCGGGCCCAATATTTGATTTTGGTCAACTTGTAACCTGTTTAAGTTTTGAAGGTTACCGATCTCATCTGGTAAAAAACCAGAGAGCTGATTGCCATTCAGTAGCCTGCAAAAAACATGGAACATAACAATTAACATTGTTGATAAATATGCATTCAGATATTATCGTGATTGTTCCTCATGTAGAAAGAAGAAATGGTACTGGTGTTATTTTATGAACACAGTAAGGTTAGCACCATGCTGACTGATTCAATGGAAGGCAAGAATAATGTAATACTTATGTGCAAAAGAATCTGCAGAAGAAGTTTGACAGTTATGGCAGTTGCACCATACTAAATTAGATGAGATAAGATTCCTTTAATTATTATAAGTTCAATAGATACGTGGGCATAAATAGTAGTAGTGATTTGTTTCTAAGCAAATTAACAAATTCTGTCTTTAGAAAGTTCCACTGATTCCTCTGCATATTGAAGAGGGGAAGTCAATAGAGGACTTACATTAGTTTGAGTGTAGTGATATTGCCTATCTCTTTTGGGATGCCACCTGTTAGATTGTTCCACATAAAATCCCTTGAATAAAAACAACAATTAGTTAACACATGATAGAATAGCTTGAGGGTAAAAAATAAACAACTACTCTAACCATGAAGTAAGCAATCAACATCGGGACAGAATCAAGTTTCTCCTGGTTGATTATTCTTTCTTCAGTAACTTTGCATCAAGTAGGAGAATTTAAACTTTTATATTAAATTGCTAGTAAGACACCTTGAAATCATGTATGTGTTGAGAAGATAGCAAAGAGTAGCAAGGATTAATATTTAAGAAATGCAGAAGAACTTAAGGAAATTAGCAACTTCAACCATCAGAGTAATACTTACAGTGTTTTCAGCTGAGATAAAAGACTGACCTCTGGTGCCAAAGTTCCAGAGAGGTTTCTCTTAAACAACTGTCTGCATGGAATAAAACTCATGCTATTAGGAAAAAGATGCTAGCTTACATATTATGCTGAGATAAACAAACTCTACACATAATATGCAAGGCAGACAAAAGCGTTGCAAAAGGAACTCCAACAATGACCAGGAGTTCGAAATTTAGGCCTAATGCAGGACCAAGGTTACAGGTTAGTTACGTCATCTATAATAACCAAAACTACAGAAACATGGTGGGACAAATTATCAATATCAAGGAGATGCATAGTTACCATTTACCAGTAAAGGTATCTCCTATTTCAGTTTTGAGTAAAATATTTACTATTGCCATGAGATACTTGCAAGGCATTGACTATTTTTCCTTAAATACCTTATGGATGCATGCATAATATTATATATAAAATATATATATATATAATATTATAAATAAACCGCAAAACACACAGACATTATTATTTAACTTTAAAAAACTACTATTTAGGAATAGCAATACATGTTGTTTTTCTTCAATAGAGAGCTCATTACAGAAATATCATAACCAAAACTGAGAGAAAGAAGAAATAAATGTGTAGATATGATGAACGAATTAGAAATAAGTACTACTGATCGTACAATTCTGTTACATGAAGATGTCCATCATTGAAGTTGTGGCAGAAAACTCCTGTCCAATTTGATGTGCATGGATCTCCCCTGTTCCAATTCTTAAGGTTATTCATAGGATCAAGTAAGCTTCCCTTGATAGCTCTGAGTGCATTGACTGCATTACGGGAAATAAAACACTCAATTTGCAGCGAAGATGTTACAAATTTGCACCGCAGAAACTCAATATAACATTGTGAGAAAATATTGTTTGCACTGAACATCTCATTTCTGGGGACAGACCGACAGAAGCGGTTAGGTAGCTGAAGAGATAACGGTTAGTTTTTTCTTGTTACGATTTCAATGGGCAGCCTACAAGATGACGAAATGATATTCCTCTTTAGTGATTTGCTTCGGTGCACCCCTTTCAGAGAAGGTTACGAATTTTGATGCAAATCAATGTTGGAGATTAAAACTAGTCACTTAAGCCATAAAGGGTAATACGGTCTATTTGATGTGCCGGGGAACAGTAGCACTAGCACCCATCTATTGCACACCTCCTTCCTCCTCCGGCGTGAGGAAGAGCCATCCATGCAGGAACAGACATAGTTTTCAGAGCACGGTGACGAGCTGGCCGGCGGTGCCAGTGCAACGACGTTAAACATGCGAAACCGGCGGAGGACGACGGCGAAGAAAGGACACTGAGATGGAAAGACGGCGAGGAGGAAGTATGCGGCGACTGGGACGATCACCGAGAGGAACTGTGCGGGGCCCGAGGTCGAGTGCTCCAGGCACGCCCCCGACTACTGCTCGGGGGACGCGCCAATAGATCCTCGGCTCCTCGCCCTCACCCAGTCACCCGCCTCCGCCGTTCTTCAGTGCTGCCAGCAGTAGCGGCTCCGTCGCCCCAGCCGATGGCTGCACGCTCGACCACCGCCCCATTGTGATACAACCAATCACTTGGCTTCCTCTTTCGCTGATCGATACAATGCATTGCCACGAATTCATGGACTAATTCCTAGTGCGGTAGCAATTTGTGAGTAGTTAGATGGATTAGTTAGGCTATCTCCAATTTGACGAGTTCGTGCGCCCAGTGCTTGGGAGTTATTCCGGCAATTTCGTTCTGGCAGTTTTAACGCAGAGGATTTTCGACTTGGAGTTGTGTCCACAGAAAAAGAAATACTAAATTGCTCTTTTCTAAGTTAGGGGACAGGGTGTAACGAAGCAAAACTCTCGATCTTAATGTGTTTTTCCAAAAAGACAAGCATACGGCATACCATGCAATCATGGACTAGTCAGGCGGTGCAGAACGATAGTATTAGTTACTGCTTTGTTGGTTGAGAACTAACCCCAACTTTCTACATCAAAATTGTTAGAGAAGGCAAATTATGAAATACTCTATATATGCCAGGAAGAGATTACCTTCGGAAGGGTCAGTTCTTTGCCCCAGCGCAACATCCAAGCACGGGAGCAACACAACCAGGATAACCACACAGAAGACACCTCCAAAATTGGCCATTGTCTCTCACAGAATTAGCAGAAACTTGTCACATCCCCCAACTGCACGATTTCCAATACTCCGGATCCTAACCAAGAAAAATAGAGCAATGTTTAACATCTATGATTGAGTTTTGATTTACGACTACCAAGATTGTTCATGATGCCTATGGTAAGATCAGAAAGCAATACACTAGTTTTCTTTGCATGATTTTTTAATGGAAGGAGAGATGGTGACCAGCTGGCCAATTGGCTAAATATGATAATAGTCACATGCAGCTGTGAGTTCTTCCATTATAGTATAAGAAAGTCACGTGGAGCTGTGCACTTACTCCTGTCAGCCAGCCCTCCTTTGCCCAAGAAAGCACGGCTCAGAGCGATCAAATCAAACCTACTTTAACTAGAGACAAACAAACGGGCCTGCGTATCTAACTCATCTCCCACGACAATGAAGTCGACAGCACTGAGAATAACGCCATCCTAATTTGCAACCATGACATGCCAACTAAAAACTATCAGATGCAACAGATATTTGCATACGACGTTGATGGTAGAAGTGCAGACAAAGCTAGCTCGATAATGATGCTGCAGTTCAGTTTCTCGAACGAAATAATGATGCTGCAGTTCAAATGGAACTTAAGAGCGCAAGATCCGAAGGGGACAAACAAAGATATCGGATCGGAAGCCATTGAGATCAAACCGATCAGCTGGGACAAGGATCTTATCAAAGAAAAGAAAAGAGAAGGAACACTAAAAAAACCAATAACTTGCGACATATGGTGCAGAACAGAATCTAACTGGACCAGAACAAGATTCGCAAACCACACGTAAACGATGCTAGTCGACAGTAAACCAGAAAGGGAGAACTTTTAGAAAGAACGAACCTCGCAATCAAGCCCAAATTTCCTTCTTGCAGGAACCCAAGAAGCCAAGAAAACCGGACGCGACGGCGGACAGAGGCAAAGAGGGCGACAAGGAGGGGTGCAGCCTCGCTCCTCGCCGGTCTCTCCCCTGAGCCCGGATCCTGTTCTCTTGCTTACGTCGCCGCCCGCCCGCGCGGCGTTTCTCTCCGATCTATCCTCCCTGCTTCTGCGGGGTTGCGTGACTTGTGTCGTGCTGGTAGCAGCGAAGTGAAGAGGGTGGAGACCAGAAAGGCGAAGGGACGAGACGTGAATTTGGGAGACTCAGCCGGGCTGCTGTAGACTGAAGTGCTGGAATTTCTTTTGCACGTTGGCCCTTATGGAAGTCCCTTTTTTCAGCAGCTAGTTAGAGCATCTCCAACAGCAAACCTAAAAAACACCTCAAGACCTAAAAACTGAAATTTTAGGTTTTTTGGGCAAAAAAACGGCTCTAACAGCACACCCAAATCTGCATGGGGACCAAAAAATTTTAGGTAGCCATCTAAATTTTGCTACCCAAGACCTAAATTTGGGTTCTCCCTACCACACTACCAAAAACACCAAAACCGGCGCGGGAAAGCCAACCGCCGCCCCGTGAACGTTCCGCCCGCCGCATCGCCTGCCACCGCGACCGCCGCCGGCCACCGGAACGCCATGGAAGGCATCCCCGACGCGGCCGCCGCCACCGCCGGCCTCCTCGCAGCTCCGGCCGCCCCCGCTGCCATCCCTCCCGTGCGGATCTGGTGCACGGCGGTGGAGGCGAGCTGGTGCGGCGGGCGCGGTGGCCACGGCCGGGCGGACGACGCGGGGAGGCCGAGGGGAGGCCGAGGAGAGGGGAGGGCGGCGCGGGAGCCGGCGGCCCGAGGCCCTTGGCGGCGAGGGCGGCGAGGGCGGCGAGGGCGGCGAGGCCGACGCGGGGAGAGAGGGCGAGGAGGCCGAGGGGAGGGCGGCGCAGGAGCCGGCGGCGCGAGGCCCTTGGCGGCGAGGGCGGCAAGGGCGGCGAGGGCGGGGAGGCCGACGCGGGGAGAGAGGGCGAGGAGGCCGAGGGAGGCGGCGGTGGATTTGGGCCGGGGTGGCCGATGCCCCCTGGCCTCTTTTTATTTTCTTTTTTTCTTTTTATTTATTATTTTAGGTATCCAGTTTAGGTATGCTGTAAAAGCAGAAATTTTTTGGACTACTCAAATCTTCTCTCTCCTCTACCTAAAATGGATTTAGGTAGCCAAAATTTAGGTCTGCTGTTGGAGATGCTCTTAGCTTGTTAAGTAAATTTCTGAAAAGTACATACATTTTATGTCTTGCAAAACTATCACAAGATCAAAGCTATTAGGGGAAAAAAGGCGTCAAGGAACTATTTAAGAAACGACACGTATTTTTTCCTAATGTTAAAAACACCCACACATGTTAGAACCAACCAACTAGGCATGCAGGGCCCACTTGTCGTACACACAACCAATTTTGTCTAGTTTTGTCCATATATAGGTGTGGGTGTAACAATAGGATGGTAGTTGCTAGCCAAGTCTTACACTTGAACTTGTAATTCAAAGCCATATAGATCTCCAATGAGTTCAAATAGTAAGATGTAGAGGTAAATACCATGCAAGTCTATCTCGGGTGGACGTCGGGTCTTATTAATGAACATTTGAACTAAAATGAGATCGTCAGTCGCCTTAGCTAAGACATCTCAAAAACAGATCAAAGATGTGACGACTTGTCTCTATTGCGAGACAATGTGCTTATGGAAAGTGTTCCCCGCATGTCAAGTCTATCAGTCTATACAATGGTGTAGTTTGTGTAAGGTTATCACCATCCAAAGTCCGACTCATGTATCACTCCCCCAAGCAACTCGAGAGTGAAACCCTAACCGTTGTCGGTAACCCCCTTCCTCGCTCCCACCCGATGTCGTTGCCGCCGCTGTCTGTCACGGTAGCGGCGGGGCTTGTCTCCAAATGGAGTGAGTGGATTTTCCCCGGTGTTTCTCTCAGGTGGTGCAGCGACACGATGACTCCATCTCTCCAGTGATGTAGCTGCAAGATGAAGGCGAGGTAGCTATTTGGCAGAGTGGCATGGTCTCTTGGGCTCGTGGCGGCCAGCAACGGGTGCCATGCTTTGGATGTTGGGCTTGGACGGGGCTAGTTCTGGCGGGCTGTCTGTTTCACGATGTCTTGAGGCCCTCCCGATGGGTGTCTGGCATGATGGGACGGCTGAGGCTACCCTGCTCTAGATCTGCGAGAGCTCGGTTTGATGCAGCTGGGCTCCCAGCCGGCAACCACCGCGGTTGCTCTCGGTGGCGGGGGGCCATCCTCACGGATGTCTCCTTCGTCTTATGCGGTTCGTCGGTGGCTACAGGTGTTGGCATTTCCTTGGTGGCCGGCTGTTCTGGTGGCGCTGTGGCTCATGCTCCACAATCTAGCGGCCAGGTGGTCTCGGGTGGCATAGATCTGGCGGATCTGGTTGTCTTGTTCGTGGCCGTCTCGTGGGAATCTAATGGCTGCGTGGTGGCCGTCCAACGTAGGGTGCAATTGATCAGCTTGGCCAATCGGAGGTGGTGGCAAGTGGTGGAGCTCCGGGTGAAAACCTTGCTCCGACTTTGGTCGGTGCCAATGGCGACAATGCCATCAGGCGTCATTTCCCTCCTTGGAGGAATCATTGTGGAGCTCTGGCTTTTCTCCTACGCTCGTGTTCTTGTGCTCTCCGGGTGAAAACCCAAGTTCTGGGCGGCGGCGGCAGTGTCTACATCGCTCCCTCCTTGGAGGCATTGCCTTGAAGATCCTTCAAAGCTGTCTTCTCTCCCCAGTGTTCCGGGAGGGGGAGCACGTGCCGCCATGGTGTTAGGCTTGGTATGACAGGCGGAGTTGTGCTCTCGATGGCGTTGCGGTTGGAAAGTCAGAGTCACTAGGTCTTGTGAGAAGGGTGCTAACGATGACATAGTGAGCAGAGTCAGTTGTGGTGTGTCATGTCTGCGTGTGTCATGCTTTGTCCTTGGCTGGTGTGCCTGTCTCGTTTTGTCGGTGCTCTATATCTAGTTTAGCTAGGTAACTCACCCATAGTTGAGGCTTTTGTCTGGTTTTCCTTCAGTTAACCAAGTTTTGTAAGGTTTTCGGCCTGGTTTCCCTCATAAACAGGGTCAACTCTATTCTTTTTAACAAATTCAGGAGCATCCTACCCTTCTGAGGTTTTTCAAAAAGAATATGTTTCTTCAAGGTGTGATTTTATGACAATTTTAGTTAGCTTCGGCTATTTCAAATGCCTGTTGAGCTTCTTTATGCTTTCTTGTGGACTTAAATCTTTACTACAATATAAAGTCTTTGTGGTATATTCTCCACTGACACATGAAATCTTTTTAAAATATATAAATATCCATCTCCCAACAATCAAACTAAACTATAACAAAAGTTTTCTTAACCCAACAACATTGTCTTTCCTCCCACAAACGGGGATTATCTCTACCTCTTCCTTATCCAACAATTTTTTTATCTAGTTGTAACCACCGAACAAGCACTGCTGCAGAAAGCCTTATTAGAGACGGGTGGAAATCGTCATCAGAGACGGTCTTCTCACCCATCTGTGGGAGAGGGTCTATGATGACAATTGTTGTCATAGACGATCCATTTTAATCGACTGTGATGTATAATAAAAATAAATAAATAAAAAGCATCGCCGCCGTCCTTGCCATAGGGCCGACTGCGCTAGCTCGTGTACCCGAACGGGCTGCCCGACGCCCCTGACGCCCCCGTCCTGGCCTCAGATCACCGGATTTGGGGTGGAGCCCGCCGCTCTCCTCACCACCTTCGCCGTCGTTGTTCTTGTCGATGAGCACGATGCAAGTGAACACCTCGCTGGCTATCACGACAATCTCCACCAGCTGCGCCCGCTTGCTGGAACACCGGGACGGCTAGCACAACCACTGTGTGCGCCTACGACGACTGCCCCGACAACGCGTGCACCCAGCCACAATGCCCAGCGCCACACGCTTCATTGACTCAAGCAGCATGTAGTAGATCATGTCACTGCTAATGATCTAGAGCATGTACTTGGGGCTGCTTAGGTCCTCAAACAGCAGGCCGAGCTTGATGAGGTGTGCAGCAGCGTGGTCAGGCTTGACAAGGCACACGGACGAGCCTCCCCATCATGATCCCAGTGACAGGAACTCCAGATCTGTAGGAGAATAGAAGGGTAGGGGAGGGGGCAGCGGAGATAAGACCAAGGGGTGCACTAGTAGTAGGTTTTAGGGTTTAGGGGTGTTAGTTGGGCTTTATCTGGGCCACAACATGACAGACGGGTTTAATTTAAAAACCATCTTTGATAGCCTACATGTCACAAACGGGTTAAATCATGAATCATATGTGATAAGTCATCACAGATTATTTGTCTCTGACCTGTCTGTAATGTGATGTCCCGGATGAGCCTTTCGTGGGTGAAAAGTCATTCACAGACGGTGCATTATTACGAACTGTAATGACCTGTCTGTGATGTGGTTCATCTCAGACAATTTCGTGGAACCGTCTAAAATGAGATGCCCTGGAGGAGCCCTTTTTAGTAGCGAGGGCTATAACATACATCATCGCCATTGGGACTTCCTCTTCATTGTCATTGAGTGAGGCCACCTAGCTCTCCCAGTTATGAAAGCCTTAATTTGGTCTCGAACTCTAAAGTAGTATATATTCTTCCCATCGTGTTGTCGATATCATCTACAGGTTGTTGTGTTCCTTGATCTATCTTCTTCTTAATAAAATAACAATCAAGCTTCCATGTTATTGAGAAAAAACACTCAAAGAACATCAGAGATGAACATGCCATATGACGCAATTCACTTCAGCTCTAGTCCACAAGCTAGAGGGTAGAGATGTTTCCTGCATATTCCTCTCCTCTGGGCTCGTGCCTCTTGTAGCATTTCATTATAGTTTATTCGAATAGGAGATCTTTGGACTCGCACGTTCAAACCTGCACTTATCTGCCTTAGAACTATACATAAGCATGGCTGGCAACAGACACAATACCCGACGAGCGGAGCTACCTATACCCGATACCCACCTCCTCAGATTTACCCGCTTCCCTTACCCGTCCCCAGCACTCGGGCGGGGTTTTTACCCATCCCCATTACCCGTCGGGTACTAGGTATCAGGCAGGTATTCGTACCCGACAAGAATGGCATCATCCCATACCCGGGTAGGGTTTTTACCCGTCCACGGTTCCCCATCGGGTACTGGGTACCCGACGGGTATCCATACCGGACAAGAATAGTAGCATGAGTGCCAAAAAAATGAGCCCCATGCACATTCAAATTTCACAACTCCTAAGCTATGCAACAAATAAATCGAGCAACATCATATTTAAGGTTCAGGATCACAAATCCACAAGCATCAACAAACACAATGAGGAAGTTTATAACTTAAATTTACAAGCCATAATCCTAAAAAGTGCATAACGTGGAAGTTCGAAGCACAAATAAAATAGTTGACATATTACAAGAGATGATGAATAGTACAGTATCCCGTATATTAGGAAGTATCTAATATACAATCCCCTGGATTACCGAAGTATACCCCGTATTCGGTAAGGATCCTAGGACGATAAGGTAACCTCTAAGAAGGAGGAAAGATATCGCTTAAACTAGGAAGTTCATCCCGATGTTTGAGGAAGCCAGAGTCCTACTCGGACGTAAGTCCATGTACGGTATGACTAGATGAACCCCCTATAAAAGGGTCAGCAGTCCCATAGGGGAGGACAAGTCAAGCGAGATCGACAAGGGAGGTTAGATCCAGAAGGCCAATCAAGATCCTAAAGCCCCATCACCTCGAAGGAGTCGAGAGTAGCGGAATTAGCCGGATTAGTCTACGATTAGGCCTAGGATAGCCACTAACTTCCAAATTCCCTTGTAAGACGTTTCTCCATTGAATATATACGAACAGGACGTAGGGTTGTTATCTTGAGGAGACCCGAACCTGTATAAAAAGGGCATTTTCCTTGCCATTATACCTCTGGCCTTGTGCCCTAGTGGTCCCTACCCCTCATACATACACATTCCACGAATACTGTAAGATCGGCGGTTTACCGATCGTCGACAGATGGCGCCGACCGTGGGGACCTCTCCGGCTCAAGCCGTCTAGGACAAATCAACGTCGGCAAGACGTGCAACTTCTCGCGATTAGTCTGCAACCCCGATTGCACAGCCCTCCCCGGCGCAACCCGAGGAGGAAGAAGCAAGTTCGGTAGGAAATACGATCGCCGTCACGCACCGTACCGGGTACTCGGACCAGGGCTTCTATGACAACTTCGACCCAATGGATCCATACCCGATAACGGATCGCGTAGATTATGGAGAATACGCCCCTGATGAGAACTCGAATAGCGACGCAGATCGCTTCCAGACCGAGTGCGCCAGGGCCTTCGAAGGGAGATTGGTATCAACCGACAATCTCCAGGCAGGAGCAGCCAGCCCAATGTCTAACTTATTGCCTGTACTTTCTGATCGTTCATACGATCAAGAACCCGCTCACATCGTACCCAATGAGGACGACTCGATGGAGTGGAGCCAAACCCCATCTAATCCAAACTCTCGAGTAGTTCTCGCGATCGAAGGTGATCACGAAGAGCTCGAGAGACAAGATCAAGACGGGAGTCCTCGACGTCGCAGCCCGACGGCTACTCCCAAGGGAACGTGATTAGGCCAACGGGAGCAGAAAGAACACCTCCAGGGACGGAGGAATACATGTCTTGAACCGCTCGAAGACTCGCCGAGGCACGCAATCTGCTATCGAGACCACCGGTGGCAGACCTATCGACGCCGGAAGGACGGCAGTGGCTACAACAGCTGGGGGCTGACATATAGCAGGCCCAAGCTCAAGCCGAGTCTTCTCGGGCACGGTCCATGGCACGTAGCTCCACCGAGAGGAGCATCCCTCACCCACAGGAGGAGTCAAACGGGGAAAGACGTCACCCTAGGAACCAGTCTCAACAGGGGAAACTACGCGTCGACCTGCGCGATAAGATCAACGAACGCCGGAGCCAGAGGCACCAGCAAGATCAGTCTCCCCCCTGAAGAGATCAATGACCTCACGCCAACACTCGAAGATGGTCTCCGACCCCGAATAGTGGCGAGGTTGCGCCTTATCGGAGAACCTTCCACGGATGCCAAGCGCTATCCCAAGAACTCCGACATGTGCGCTGGCCCTCTCGCTTCAAGCCTGGGGCCTTGGAGTCGTACGATGGCTCCACAAACCCTTCAGAATTCCTAGCCATCTACACTACGACTATTGAGGCTGCAGGCAGAAACGAGAAGGTAATGGCCAACTACCTCCCGACAACCCTCAGAGGGGCCGCTAGGACGTGGTTGACGAATCTGCCCCCGAGAACGATCCACGCCTGGGGACAACTCTGCGACATGCTTCTCAGCAACTTCCAAGGTACCTACCCCCGCCCTGGCTGAGTGGACGACCTGTTTCTAATCGTCCAGAGGTCAGATGAGACGCTCCGTGAATTTACCAAAAGGTTTAGTGCTGTTCGCAACACTATACCTGAGATCACCGACTCGGACGTTATCCGCGCCTTTACTCGGGGCAGCCGAAACGAGATGTGCATGCATGACTTGATCATGCATCCTCCTAAGACCATGGCTCAGCTCATGGACTTAGCCGAAAAAGTTTCTTGTGCAGAGAAAACCTAGCGCTACATCAAACAGCAGCAGGGCAGGTCAACTAGCTCTCCCCTCCGGACTAGAGACAACTCTAAGAAGTCAAAACGCAAGAAGAAGCCATCTGGAGGGAATAGAGAGAAAAGAGCTAAAAACGAGGAAGTCTTCGCTGACCTCCCGGAGAAGCGTACCTGGCGACCACGCCCCAAGGACAAAGAAATGACTTCCTCCGACAAGCCATCCAAGCTCTGGTGCGATTTTCACCGGACCGACTCGCATGATCTGCGCTAGTGTCGCATCTTCAAGAAGTACCTTCAGGAGGAGAAAGAGAAGCTCCGCAGGGATAACCCGCAGGTCACGAACAATAGCCGGGACACGACTCCCGACGATGACGACTCCTTCCCTGAGCCTTTCTAGGGGCACGTCAGAGATATCGAGCACATATTCGGGGGCTCGTCCTCCTATGAATAAAAAAGGAAATACAAGGCGATCGCTCGAGAAGTCCTTGCGAGCATACCACAGGTACCTTGGGCCATTAAGTGGTCAGAAGTCGAGATCAAGTTCGACCAAACCGATTGCTGTCGGACCCCAGATTCCATAACGGAGAGCTTTAGGAATAATCACCCGCTAAGTCGGAGCTTCAACCCTGACCTCAACTCACGGGGGTCAAATCCGAGAGGAGTGGAGTGATATGGCTCTGAGTAGCCCGAGACGTCAACCCCAAAGCTTACTCCGGCAAACTAATGCACAGAGCAGTAGGGTGATATAGTCTCCTCACTCTTTCCCACTGAGCCGGAGCATCAACCCCGACCTCGTCCCGGCAAATAAATGCACGGCTGGAGTAGGGTGATATAGCTCCCAACCTCTCAGTGGAGAGTCGCTTCACAGGGGTGACTAAACTTAATAGCTCTGCGATATAAAACCTGAAATCCTCCCTGCATCACGTACTTCAATCATACACGCATTGCACATGACACAGGGGGAAGAACAAGCCAGTACCATCACAGAGACTCTACGACGAAACTGCAATAATACTAGCTTTTCCGAAACTTAACAACATATATATACAATCAAAAGATGCTTACACAGAGGAAGATTAAGTTGGCTGAGAAGCCTAAGGGTAGGGCCGAAAGCGGCGGCAGCACAAACCAACTACCGAACCCAGGGCAGGACCACTGCCCGGGATCACCAGCGACTAGTCGATGCCGGAGTCGATTTCAACGTAGAAACCATCCGCTACGGGAGTGGTCTCCTCTGCACACAAATTATCAACGAATGCAAGGTGAGTACAAAAATGTACTCCGCAAGACTTACAGGGGAAAATAATAATAGATGCATCAGGTATCAAAAAGGGGTATCTGTGGACTATTTTGCAGAAAGCTGATTTGTATTTCGAGAATACCTGTAAATAGATTGAAATCCGTCTACTGGAATACTTTGCAAAAGAGATGAGCTGAAATTGCATAACAGACCTAAAGCAGACCACCGAACACAGCAAACCCTCGATCCTTTCTCGACCACCAGGGAGAAATCGATCGCTAACCCACGTCCTTAGAGTTGGCAAGTTTTAAATTAGGGTTGCACTTGTCTAATTCGATGCGGATTCTTACCAAGCTGTCCATAACCGCGGACACGGCTATTCGAATAGTTTTAAACCCTGCAGGGGAGTACACCTTTACCTACACGTATCGATCGACTCCTAATGCCAATGCAGTTTACACACTTTCACGAGGTGTGCTGGCGGAGGGTGATCGAACACGACCTTTACAATGTTTTCGACCTAGGTATGAGCCGCCCTAATAGGCTAGTCCGCGAACGACAGTTCGGCCGCTACTTCGACGCGGTCCTACTAGTTGTGGCAGGTGATACATCCCCGGTCCCGGACCGTGTGTACCCCTCACTCCTATATTGTTGCATCACACCACCTCCTCATTTTTCACGCACCCAAGTCACGAAAACGGCAAACTATGCGGCTCATATCCTAAGCCTAGACAGATTATTCGGTCGTGGGTGGCCCATTATACCACCCGCGTAGAAGTACGCGAATCTTGGTTCGAAAGGACACCGGGAACCGGTCCTTGTGGGATTAACGAGACAACCCACCATGCTCCCAGCATGGCCTCTCGTCGATGCCCGATTTGAGATTAGTCAGGTTTATTAAGCACATCCCGGTGAACACCCACCTAATCCGCTAACCCATCCAGAGTGTGTTTTGTCTGCCATCCCAGGAATTACGACGTTTGCCCAACTAAGCAGGTCTAAGCATCATGAGCTATAATAGCAATATTACAACAACAAGCAATTCACTCTAAATAGGTTGGGAGGGTCGGTGGTGTTGATTGAGCGACAAAGTAAGTTTTCATGCAAAGGATAGGGTTCACACTTAGCATAAAATATCAGTGGAACGCATGCAATACGATTTTGAAAACAAATAGTAATTTGCAAATAGTAGGTTATCCTCAAGATGGTCAAAGGGGGCTGCTTGCCTTGCGGTTCCGCTATTAGGTTCTATTCCTGCTCGGGATTACACTCGTCGCGATCCTCCGGTCCTATCGGTAGAGCAACATCGAACGAAACACACAAAATGGTAAATACCACGATGCAGAACATCGACATGAAATGCAATGTATGCCATGTCCTAAAAGATGCAGAATCGAAGCTAATGCAAGTGGAATCAGGTTAATCGGAGTTCGGATGCTCGAATTATCGCGTTCCGAATTTCTCCGGCTAATCTGGAAACCCTAATTCAAGTTTTTAGCAATTTTCATCTTTCCTAGCATGCAAACATGGATGACAATGATATAATTGAATAGTTCTCATTTTTCTGAACATTTGACATATTAATTGCATTTTTCTGACCTCCGATGGATTTTCTACGAATTTTAGAAGATTTAAACCCTTTGTTGTATTTTTCTCAGTAAAGAAATTAAATATTTAAATCCAGAATTACTTTTAAGACTCAGCTGAGATTAGAGGCTGACAGTGGGCCCCTAGGTCAATTTGGATCAAAATTTGACTGAGTCTATGACAAGGGGGCCCACTTGTCATATCCCTTTTCTTTTTCTTTATCTTATTCTTAAATCTTGACACGTGGAGTCCGGCTGTCATTGAGACAAACTTAAGAACTGCCTTAATCACACTAGTTACTCATCAATGGCAGTCATTAACACTCGGTTAATTAATAAACAATGACTAGCAATTACTACACCTAGCTTTTAACACATTACTAACTAACCCTAACTGATTTAACTACCCACTGACCTAGCTATCTAACTAACCTAACTAACTCTACTAACCAACTAATTAACTAACCTAACTAATTAACTACCTAACTAACCTATGCCCTAACTAGCTACTGTTAGCATTAGGGCCCTACACGCCATATACAGCATGTTAATTGAGCTTCATTGAGAGCACTGTTGAATACTAATGACGGTCATTAATTTATCAGTTGTTATTAAGTACCAATGATTAGGATTGATTATAGAAATTAATTCGTTGATTGGTATTAATAGAGCTCAATCATTATGATGAGCAAGGATTAATATAAATTGCAGTGTTTACTCGGTCTGGACAGCACGGTTGGAAATTAATTACTACCTTAATGGTGCTCAGTTATTAACTTACTTATTAATGACAGAGATTAATTTGGCGGTTAGCATTAATGAAGTTCAAAACTCATGTCGGAACCGACACATCAGAGGCATTAAGACAACAGTTAGTATTAATTCTGGCAATTAACTCACTGGTTAACATTTAATGAAGTTTATTAATTACGCTTAGTTTTTATTATACTCATAAACATGTCTCAACCGATTCATCGGTTAGCATTAAATACACCTAACCCTTATGGTGCTCATAATTACGTCCTGACCGCTATTTAGAGAAGGGGTTAATTATCTCATTCTTAGCATAATGATTACACTGCAACGGCTGTTATTAGTTACTAACCGGTCATTACAGAGAATAATTGGTTTTAAGAATTAATTGAAGGTTGGGGCTGTCGGAACAATGATGGCAGGGATTAATCACTTCATTTAATTGCACTCAGCACTTATGGCTAGCATTATTGTGTCTACAACATATTAATCGGGCGGCTTAATTGCTATTGTGTCCTAATGACACAGCTACTGGGCTATTAATGCCTCAGGGGCACCGGTCGGGACGGGGGTGAGGGCGCGAGGCCGGCGGCGAGCGGCGGCTTACCGGACTTGGGCGGAGCGCCAGGCGGCGACGGGGAGCAGCACCGAGGCGGCTTGGGCCGAGCGGCGGGGAGGTCCGGAGGTGGCAGTGCGGCAAAGGGGAGCGGCGGCAAAAGGGGAGCGGTGACCGGGGCTCGGTGGGGTGGCCTTCGGGCGAGGCGGAGCTCTTCGGGTGGCCGGACGGCGAGGCGCTTGGTGCAGCGGCGGTGAGGGAAGGCGGACCCGAGGCGGTTCGGGTGGCGGTGGGGAGAGACGAGGCGGCCGGAGCTTTGGGGGGAGGCGGAGACGGCCACGGCGAAGGGGAGTGGCCGGCGGCAAACGGGACGGAGGCCGGAGCGGCGGCTTCGGGTTGGAGCGGCACGGCGACCTGGGCTCCGGGGCGGCGTGGTGATGGGGGCGGTCGGCGACGAGGCGGCCGGAGCTTGCCGCGGCGACGAGAGCTCGGCTCCGGGGCGACGAGGTGGAAGAGATGTCGGCCGGGCGGAGCTCGGGGTGTCGGAGGGAGGCGGCCGGAGCAGCACGGCGGGAGAGACGACCGGAGATCTAGCGGCGGGGCGAGCTCGAAGCGGTGGAGGACGAAGGAACGGTGGGGAGCTCGGCAAGAACGCGGGGCGGATGGGCTCGGGAGCGGTGGAACCGAGCGGGGAGCGGCGGCGACTACGGTTGGGGAGGCTCCGGCGAGGTTGGAGCTAAGCCGGAGAGGGGCGGACCGAGGTGGAGCTAGGGCGGCCGGCGGTGAGCTCAAGGGGAGGCGGCACCGGAGAGGGCGGCGGGAGAAGAAATGAAAAGGGGGGGGCGAGCCGGTCGAGGGTGGCGGGTTTTATGGGGAGAGAAGAGAGGCAGGTGAGGTGGCCGGAAGTGGCAGGGGGCGCCTGCCACGTGCTGGTGGCGTGCGCGGGGAAGAAAGGAGACCGGGGGCGGCGGGAGGTAGAAGAGAGAGAGGGAGGCGGGGCAGGCCGGTGGCGGGCCAAAGGAAGAAATGGGCCAGGAGGAGGGAGAGGGCCAATGCGGGGGAGGAGGTGGGCCGAAGGATGTGGCCCATCCGGGGGGGGGGAAGAGAGAAGGGTTTTTAATTAATTTTTTTTTGTTATTTTTCTTTTCTGTTTTCTTTTGGATTTTGGGTTTATAATTCAAATCAATTTTGGGAACCCTGTTCTGATTCAAGTTTGAATAATAGTTTTGGGATTCATCCCTCTAAGTCGATGTGAGTTTCTAGTTTGGGTGATTAGTTAAACCCTGAAACGGATTCGACTTTTAATTTCAAACTTTTAGAACCACTTCAAAGATCCTCTCAAGTTTTAAAACAAATTTCAGAATATTCGTATAATGTTGCTTCCTATTTCAAATAGGTTTTCTACCCAATTCCAAAACCCCTTTTCAAACCTCTAAGCTCTACTTCCAAATAGAGCTCCGAGTTAAAGGTTCAACTTAACGGTTGGTTTCCATCCCAACTTAACCCTTTGAACTTTCGATTATTTTGAACCTAGGGTTTTTATAGCTCGAGCAAAAGGTTGAATTCGCGAGGTGTTCCTCGGAACTTATTACTTCAAGGCCTTGCAAGATCAATAAGGCTTCAAGGTGTTATCCATGTTGTCGAGTTAGGATTTTGTTTAGGGCTTTTCATAATAGTTTGAAAATTCAAAATCTTACTCGATTTCAGGCTAGAGTATCAATGCATGTCATGAAATGCACATGATGCACAATAACATAGGATTAACTTTTGGGGACGTTACAGACCTACCCCCCTTACGAGAATCTCGACCCCGAGATTCGGATTAGTTGGAAGAGAGGATAGGTATGCGGATCAAACATAATCTTCGCGTTCCCAATCACTTCTTCTTCGGGAGTGTTGAGACAAGAGCTTCGAGAATCTTGAGGTTGCATCTTCGGGTAGCCTTTTTCATTCCGTCGCAGCTGCGAAGAGGGTACTCTCGATGCGATGGACTTTTTCAGAGATCTCATATATCAATAACGAATATTGGAATTGGGTCTTCAAGGTATTTTTGAGAAACATGGAAGATATAACAGGAATCAACAAGCGATAGAGGTAGCTTCAAAGAGATAGATTCTGCAGATTAGCTCAAAGCGGATCTCACGACAACGAAGATCAACATAGCTCTCCGGACGGGATTGAGCAGTTTTAAACTGTTCCCAACCAAATCGAATTTGGTCCTCTGCTTCTTGATGGAGTCAACTCATTTAAAAAGGAACCGATAGGAGCCAAATGGATGGGGATGGTTCCGGGAACCATTTGGACAACAAACTAGACATTGCAACCCGGTGGCAGAGTTGAGAGTTTGTCAAATAAAACATGTGGAAAAAGCACAGACCACCGAAACATCTAGGAGATTCGGGGGAATCTTGCCTTCAGGAGTGCAAGGATAACGCTCGACAAATTTTAGACCGGTGAGAACAACTTGATCGAGAATAGAGAAAAGAGCTACGGTTTTGGTGGCGCGAGCAAGCAAAGCTTGATGCACAACTAACCAATCCGTACTCAGGGTGGAATGGATATCGATGGAAACCAAACGAGCAGGATAACTTGGAGGTCAAAATCGGGGATCCCTTACGAACCTCACGGCATCCTCAAAAGACTTTCTTCATTTATCTCGATACAAGAACATACAAGAGGAGGAAGATAAATTCCCAAGGAAGTTTAGGATAGCATAAATCGCAGGGTATCTTACAAGAAAGAATTACACACTGTGATTTCAATATGCCGGAACATGATACAGATTATACAGAAACCCTAAAGGGGGCAACCTACTGTACGGAAATAGGTTCAACTTAGGATACAAAAGGATATCGAAGGGGCAAACTTTATTTACCAAATGTATATGCAAACACAGAACTACAGAGAAGGATTGTTCTGGTCATGGGATAGAGCATAATACATTGTTGCTCCCGATTGAGAACAACCCTAACTTTTCTAGGATCCACGGCGACACCTTTCGCCGAAAGCACGTGGCCTAGAAAAGCAACTTCTTCGAGCCAAAATTCACACTTGGAGAAATTAGCATAGAGCCGATGCTCACGAAGTTTTTCCCAAAACAAGGTTCAGGTGCTTGACATGTTCGTCTTTGGGCTTGGAATAAATCAGGAGGTCATCGATGAAGATGATTACGAACCGGTCCAGATACTCCATGAAAATAGAATTCATCAACCTCATATAAGTAGCTGGAGCGTTGGTTAGCCCAAAAGGCATTACGGTGAACTCGTACAATCCATAGCGGGTTGAGAACGCTGTTTTTGGAATGTCTTTGGTTCGGATCTGGATTTGATGGTAGCCCAACCTCAAATCGATTTTAGAAAAGACTGCAGCTCCGGTTAACTGATCAAAGAGGTCATCAATGCGAGGGAGAGGATATTTGTTTTTGATCGTCACCTCGTTAAGAGGCCGATAACCAACACATATCCGGAGGCTCTTATCTTTCTTTACCACAAAGAGAGCTGAGCATCCCCAAGGAGCAGAATTAGGTTGGATGAAACCTTTCTCTTCTAGCTCCTAGAGTTGTTTCTTCAACTCGATTAATTCATCCTGAGGCAGGCGATAGGGACGCCGGTAGATGGGAGCGGTTTCATGAACCAACTCGATAGCGGATTCAATATCGCGATCAGGCGACAGAACTGGTAGCTCGTCAGGGAAGACATCTGGGAAATCACGAACTACCAGAACATTTGGAAGATCTGAAAGAGGCTTGCTTTCAAGAGCACAAAGATGGTGTGCGACAGATCCCAGATTATAAAGGACAGATTGGCCGGACGGATGGAAGGAGTTGTGGTCTTGGTTGCGCAATCAATCAGGACTTGATGTGCGGTCAGCCAATCCATATCCAGGATGATATCGATATCGGAGGAAACCAAAACGATTAAGGCAGCATAGAACTCGAGATTTGCGATTCCAACGCAACTCCACGACATTCTTGAGATGTTCTCCTCACCGAACCCGGTACGAAGATAGACAATGGAATAAGCGCAACTCAAAAGGGTTCTTAGGTTATCATAAACCAAGGTGGTATTTTTACAAGACTTAGGTACATACTGCGACATTTACATGTCGTCCACACGACATGGGCTATACAGGTTAGGCTAAAAGATCGCAGCCACATACACAGATACAACTGCGCTAGAGGGTTAACCTATTACATGGATATAGTTTCAGCTCAGGGTACAAAAAGGGGCCAAAAGAGCTGACTACAACCATTGGTCGTACACGTAGGTACGGGAATTACAAAGAGAAGTCATCCCGGTCATGGTGGAGGAAGAAGTACATGGTTGCCGCAGGCGGAATAGGCTTCGGTTGTTGGAAATTGCGAGGCACCTCACCAGGAAGTGGCTCGAGACGATGACGAGAAATCCCAGGTACTTCCATAGCTACCCGATGACGAGGAGTGTAGCGAAGTCCCGGAACTGGAGCAAAGTTGCACGGAGATGGCCTGCTAGCAAAATAAGGTCCAACGAACTCTCCGCGGGCTGACATTAAGTCCTTCGGAGCTTGATTGGCGCCCATATGCTCGTTGATGAACTCCAGGGCATGGCACAAGCGGTAATGGTAACAGTCGCGATCATAAGCGGCAGCTCGATAAAGACGGTGGGTAATATTGAGCATAGGGGCCAACTCAACAATGGTGGGATCGGGGTGCATAATAGAATCTTGCCAACATATCAGTGCATTGGGGTTTTCCTGCCCCACATGGAAGCTAAAAGGAGAACCCATGAGCTGATTTACATAGTGGTACCGGAGAAAACTTATGGCGTTGAGAGCAGCTGCTTGAACAGCTCCTTCATAAGATCCATCACGACCCTCAATGATGATAGGATTTCCTGGCGGCATAAGAGGCAATTGCAATGGTTCTGAAAGATGTGGCCTGATGAGGATAAAAGCAACATAATCGCTCAATCCAAATTGGCGGTTGCGACGATAGATGGCATACTCGGGAAGCCACGCGTATCCCAACTTTGCCAAGATCCGCACTAAGAGCGGAGGAGCACCATCAACTGACACACAATGGGAAGTGCCGGCAAGGGTGACATAAGATTCGGCCATCTGGGGCCAAAGATGAAGAAGAGAGTTACATTAGGTCTTCAAGTAAAACAATTGCATAGGAGAAGAGCAATTTCAAATTCAGGTAAATCAGGAGATAAAACAAATGGAAGATCTACAGTTCTGACCCTAAGGGCAGGGAAACCAGGAGTGTCGATGCATCGGTGAGATAAGCATCCTGACCACAAGGCATGAAGATTAGAACAAGAGTCAGAAATTCACGGTAACTGAATTAGATGAGAGGGAAGGTAAAGGAAACCCGAACCACGTGAAACCTTACTTTTGAATGGAGGAAAGAGTAGTCAAACCGTTTTTTTAACCAAATGAGGAGGTAAGGGAAAGACTAAGATCGATAGGATAAGGAGGAAACAGAGTCACTACTTATGATTTTCGCAAATCCTTTTTAAGTTCAAAATAGTTTTCGCACTTCTAGACCCAACATCGACCAATCAATGGTTATCCTACAGACAGTCCTGCTCTGATACCAAGCCTGTCGGACCCCAGATTCCATAACGGAGAGCTTTAGGAATAATCACCCGCTAAGTCGGAGCTTCAACCCTGACCTCAACTCACGGGGGTCAAATCCGAGAGGAGTGGAGTGATATGGCTCTGAGTAGCCCGAGACGTCAACCCCAAAGCTTACTCCGGCAAACTAATGCACAGAGCAGTAGGGTGATATAGTCTCCTCACTCTTTCCCACTGAGCCGGAGCATCAACCCCGACCTCATCCCGGCAAATAAATGCACGGCTGGAGTAGGGTGATATAGCTCCCAACCTCTCAGTGGAGAGTCGCTTCACAGGGGTGACTAAACTTAATAGCTCTGCGATATAAAACCTGAAATCCTCCCTGCATCACGTACTTCAATCATACACGCATTGCACATGACACAGGGGGAAGAACAAGCCAGTACCATCACAGAGACTCTACGACGAAACTGCAATAATACTAGCTTTTCCGAAACTTAACAACATATATATACAATCAAAAGATGCTTACACAGAGGAAGATTAAGTTGGCTGAGAAGCCTAAGGGTAGGGCCGAAAGCGGCGGCAGCACAAACCAACTACCGAACCCAGGGCAGGACCACTGCCCGGGATCACCAGCGACTAGTCGATGCCGGAGTCGATTTCAACGTAGAAACCATCCGCTACGGGAGTGGTCTCCTCTGCACACAAATTATCAACGAATGCAAGGTGAGTACAAAAATGTACTCCGCAAGACTTACAGGGGAAAATAATAATAGATGCATCAGGTATCAAAAAGGGGTATCTGTGGACTATTTTGCAGAAAGCTGATTTGTATTTCGAGAATACCTGTAAATAGATTGAAATCCGTCTACTGGAATACTTTGCAAAAGAGATGAGCTGAAATTGCATAACAGACCTAAAGCAGACCACCGAACACAGCAAACCCTCGATCCTTTCTCGACCACCAGGGAGAAATCGATCGCTAACCCACGTCCTTAGAGTTGGCAAGTTTTAAATTAGGGTTGCACTTGTCTAATTCGATGCGGATTCTTACCAAGCTGTCCATAACCGCGGACACGGCTATTCGAATAGTTTAAACCCTGCAGGGGAGTACACCTTTACCTACACGTATCGATCGACTCCTAATGCCAATGCAGTTTACACACTTTCACGAGGTGTGCTGGCGGAGGGTGATCGAACACGACCTTTACAATGTTTTCGACCTAGGTATGAGCCGCCCTAATAGGCTAGTCCGCGAACGACAGTTCGGCCGCTACTTCGACGCGGTCCTACTAGTTGTGGCAGGTGATACATCCCCGGTCCCGGACCGTGTGTACCCCTCACTCCTATATTGTTGCATCACACCACCTCCTCATTTTTCACGCACCCAAGTCACGAAAACGGCAAACTATGCGGCTCATATCCTAAGCCTAGACAGATTATTCGGTCGTGGGTGGCCCATTATACCACCCGCGTAGAAGTACGCGAATCTTGGTTCGAAAGGACACCGGGAACCGGTCCTTGTGGGATTAACGAGACAACCCACCATGCTCCCAGCATGGCCTCTCGTCGATGCCCGATTTGAGATTAGTCAGGTTTATTAAGCACATCCCGGTGAACACCCACCTAATCCGCTAACCCATCCAGAGTGTGTTTTGTCTGCCATCCCAGGAATTACGACGTTTGCCCAACTAAGCAGGTCTAAGCATCATGAGCTATAATAGCAATATTACAACAACAAGCAATTCACTCTAAATAGGTTGGGAGGGTCGGTGGTGTTGATTGAGCGACAAAGTAAGTTTTCATGCAAAGGATAGGGTTCACACTTAGCATAAAATATCAGTGGAACGCATGCAATACGATTTTGAAAACAAATAGTAATTTGCAAATAGTAGGTTATCCTCAAGATGGTCAAAGGGGGCTGCTTGCCTTGCGGTTCCGCTATTAGGTTCTATTCCTGCTCGGGATTACACTCGTCGCGATCCTCCGGTCCTATCGGTAGAGCAACATCGAACGAAACACACAAAATGGTAAATACCACGATGCAGAACATCGACATGAAATGCAATGTATGCCATGTCCTAAAAGATGCAGAATCGAAGCTAATGCAAGTGGAATCAGGTTAATCGGAGTTCGGATGCTCGAATTATCGCGTTCCGAATTTCTCCGGCTAATCTGGAAACCCTAATTCAAGTTTTTAGCAATTTTCATCTTTCCTAGCATGCAAACATGGATGACAATGATATAATTGAATAGTTCTCATTTTTCTGAACATTTGACATATTAATTGCATTTTTCTGACCTCCGATGGATTTTCTACGAATTTTAGAAGATTTAAACCCTTTGTTGTATTTTTCTCAGTAAAGAAATTAAATATTTAAATCCAGAATTACTTTTAAGACTCAGCTGAGATTAGAGGCTGACAGTGGGCCCCTAGGTCAATTTGGATCAAAATTTGACTGAGTCTATGACAAGGGGGCCCACTTGTCATATCCCTTTTCTTTTTCTTTATCTTATTCTTAAATCTTGACACGTGGAGTCCGGCTGTCATTGAGACAAACTTAAGAACTGCCTTAATCACACTAGTTACTCATCAATGGCAGTCATTAACACTCGGTTAATTAATAAACAATGACTAGCAATTACTACACCTAGCTTTTAACACATTACTAACTAACCCTAACTGATTTAACTACCCACTGACCTAGCTATCTAACTAACCTAACTAACTCTACTAACCAACTAATTAACTAACCTAACTAATTAACTACCTAACTAACCTATGCCCTAACTAGCTACTGTTAGCATTAGGGCCCTACACGCCATATACAGCATGTTAATTGAGCTTCATTGAGAGCACTGTTGAATACTAATGACGGTCATTAATTTATCAGTTGTTATTAAGTACCAATGATTAGGATTGATTATAGAAATTAATTCGTTGATTGGTATTAATAGAGCTCAATCATTATGATGAGCAAGGATTAATATAAATTGCAGTGTTTACTCGGTCTGGACAGCACGGTTGGAAATTAATTACTACCTTAATGGTGCTCAGTTATTAACTTACTTATTAATGACAGAGATTAATTTGGCGGTTAGCATTAATGAAGTTCAAAACTCATGTCGGAACCGACACATCAGAGGCATTAAGACAACAGTTAGTATTAATTCTGGCAATTAACTCACTGGTTAACATTTAATGAAGTTTATTAATTACGCTTAGTTTTTATTATACTCATAAACATGTCTCAACCGATTCATCGGTTAGCATTAAATACACCTAACCCTTATGGTGCTCATAATTACGTCCTGACCGCTATTTAGAGAAGGGGTTAATTATCTCATTCTTAGCATAATGATTACACTGCAACGGCTGTTATTAGTTACTAACCGGTCATTACAGAGAATAATTGGTTTTAAGAATTAATTGAAGGTTGGGGCTGTCGGAACAATGATGGCAGGGATTAATCACTTCATTTAATTGCACTCAGCACTTATGGCTAGCATTATTGTGTCTACAACATATTAATCGGGCGGCTTAATTGCTATTGTGTCCTAATGACACAGCTACTGGGCTATTAATGCCTCAGGGGCACCGGTCGGGACGGGGGTGAGGGCGCGAGGCCGGCGGCGAGCGGCGGCTTACCGGACTTGGGCGGAGCGCCAGGCGGCGACGGGGAGCAGCACCGAGGCGGCTTGGGCCGAGCGGCGGGGAGGTCCGGAGGTGGCAGTGCGGCAAAGGGGAGCGGCGGCAAAAGGGGAGCGGTGACCGGGGCTCGGTGGGGTGGCCTTCGGGCGAGGCGGAGCTCTTCGGGTGGCCGGACGGCGAGGCGCTTGGTGCAGCGGCGGTGAGGGAAGGCGGACCCGAGGCGGTTCGGGTGGCGGTGGGGAGAGACGAGGCGGCCGGAGCTTTGGGGGGAGGCGGAGACGGCCACGGCGAAGGGGAGTGGCCGGCGGCAAACGGGACGGAGGCCGGAGCGGCGGCTTCGGGTTGGAGCGGCACGGCGACCTGGGCTCCGGGGCGGCGTGGTGATGGGGGCGGTCGGCGACGAGGCGGCCGGAGCTTGCCGCGGCGACGAGAGCTCGGCTCCGGGGCGACGAGGTGGAAGAGATGTCGGCCGGGCGGAGCTCGGGGTGTCGGAGGGAGGCGGCCGGAGCAGCACGGCGGGAGAGACGACCGGAGATCTAGCGGCGGGGCGAGCTCGAAGCGGTGGAGGACGAAGGAACGGTGGGGAGCTCGGCAAGAACGCGGGGCGGATGGGCTCGGGAGCGGTGGAACCGAGCGGGGAGCGGCGGCGACTACGGTTGGGGAGGCTCCGGCGAGGTTGGAGCTAAGCCGGAGAGGGGCGGACCGAGGTGGAGCTAGGGCGGCCGGCGGTGAGCTCAAGGGGAGGCGGCACCGGAGAGGGCGGCGGGAGAAGAAATGAAAAGGGGGGGGCGAGCCGGTCGAGG